>NDGM010986889.1:0-12457 GCA_002564305.1 Octomys mimax | reverse complement strand
ATCCCTGCTTGTCCTGTGTCACTTGTTGTTGTTGCTGCTGCTGCTGTTTGTCTTTTGCTGCCTCCTGCCTACTGGGCAGTGCCCCTCTGCCATGCTACCCTGTCTTGGAGCCAGCCCATGACAGACTGAACCTCTACAAACTGAGCTAATTAAACCATTCCTCCTTTAACTTCGGGCCTTGGGTATTTTGTCTCAGCAAAGAGAAAAGTAACTAAGACAACAATAAAACACAGAATAATAGAGATACAGTGTATTACTAGGATGGTACCTATTATTAATACAAATTATAAAGGTATTATATTTACTTTTCATTTTCCTTACTTCCAATCTGTTTCACATTTATCATGTCTATGTTTCAGTGTTTTCCTTGTACTAGGTTGTGTCTAAAAATAGATCAATAAACAGATTTACACTAAGATCATACAAATGTTATCATATTAATATCATTAAAGTATGATCAGTCTGAAAGAGAAACCATATAAGGATATATTATTTATATACTTTATATCCTTGAAAAAAGTATTTTTAGGTTAAAATCTTCTGAATATCGGGCCAATGGGATAGTTCAGTGGGCTGAACACCTGCTTTGGCAAGTGCAGGGACCAGGGTTTGATTCCCGGTCCCACATGCCACACCAGCCCCGCCCCTGGGGCACACTGAGCTGTTGGATGAGTCTGGGCATAGTGGCACGCACCTGCAATCCCAGCACTGGGGAGGCTGAAAACAGGAAGATCACTATAAGTCCGAGCTGCATAGTGAGATCCTGTACCAAATACATAAATGGAAAAAAAATCTTCTGAATATCAAGATGGATTGCACAATCTTATCCTAGCCCATGAATCGTTCATTGCTGTCCACATTGTTGGCTTTGACTTGACCAAGGCCTTTTTGTACTTTTTTTTTCCTTGTAACCCAGTGGCCCTTTTTGTTGACAAAAGCGTAAGCCCTTAGCCAGTCTCTAAGCCTCCACCTTCTCAATCATACCACATCCAGGGACTCCTCTTTCCTCAGTGAGAACCACCTCTTCTGTCTGGTCTGTCATCTCGTGGGAGTACTTGCTCCATGTCCCCCTAAGCAAGCCACTGCCCTCATCAATCCTTAAGGGAGCAAAGCTTTATTATCTCAGTAATTTCCCAGATTTAAAAAAGAAGAAAATCTAGAAAACAGATGTCAGAAAATAAGTAGAACAACTTCAATGATCTCATGAAGTCATTAAAGGAAGCGTATACAAATTTTAAGCAAATGGAATCCTTCTAATTATATGAAATTAGTAATTTGCAAGATCTAAATAATTACCTTAAACTGGCCTTTAGATAAAGTGGTAATTCTTCTGGTCAAAAATTAGGTGAGAATTTGATGTTCAGCTTTCTTATATGTTCTTAAACATTACATATTGCTACATGTTCATATAATATGCGTACATATTGCTATATATTCATAAATACTGCATTTTGTAATACCATAGATGTTATAAAATGTATTCTTTTAATACTTAGCCATGTTGCTATATGCTTCCCTTATCCATTCACTTTACCATTGTATAGTATTCCATTGCACGGATATACCACAGTTTACTTATCCATTCTATTATTCAAGAAAATTTAGGTTATTTCTATTTTTCCAGATAATACCACAGCCCACATTCTTACCTGTTTCTTTGTCCATATATAGGAAGTTTCTCTAGGACAGCAGCCTTTAAACTTTTCATCATCCTTAACAAAAATATTTTGAACACTCACCCCAGATGTATGAATATGGTAACCTTTACAAATTACATATAAAAATTGCTGCATCAAAATTAATGTGTCACAAAGCTAATAAACCTTGGTCACATAGTTTATGGGCATACACATAAATAGTTCTTTATAGAACTTAGATGTGTACTATATCTTGTTCTCTACTTTTGGAGATCTGCTATGAGCCTTCACTCACCTATTAGGTAGGGAAAAAATCAACTGGTCTTCTCTTAGGCCCCACCCTCCTCATCCCTGAATAGTATAAGAATTTCAGAGCTTCTCCTACAGTCTAAACCATCTAAGGAGATGATCTCTCTCTAATCACCTGCCATTCCTGTTCACCACCTTTGTGGGCCTAGGAAGGCAGGAGTCAGCTGATCCCATGCAAGGCATAAGCACAGGACTTGGCAGACAGGAAGCCCTGGCACTAGGACCAGAGCTTTCTGGGTGTCCTCTTTTTCCTGTACTTCAGCAGGAGTTTGGTCACTGTCACTCAAGAGCCACACCAGACCCCACCCTAGGAGAGCAATTTCTTTGGGGGGAGGGGCAGGCACTTGCCAGGCAGGCACTTGTGCCAGTGGGGTGTATCTGACAGCAGTTCTTAAAACTGTCCTGGCAGTCCTCATCAAGGTCCTCTTCTGCCCCTGGCTCCTGGATGTAAAGGAAACAACAGGTTTTGCACCTTGCCCCTTAAAAGAACTTCTGCCCAGGGTGTCTTCCAGGAATTAGGCAGTTCTGGTCTTAGTCCTTCACCTCTTTAGCACTAAAGTTTAAGGCATGGCTGCCTATTGGATGGGAAAAGGATCAGTATTTCTTTCAGTGCCTACTTAATTGTCCCTAAATACCATTGCACTAGTAATGTTTCCAGAGTACTCAGAAAGTACCTGACATGTATAAACACTGTTAAACATGTTCTTTCAGGGCTGCTGTCATGATTGAGTTAGCAAGGGCAGACCTAGAACTGCTAATTTTCTGCCTTTAGACTTTAAGAATTTTCTGGAAGTATATTTAATTCCCTCAAAAATGTTAGCATGTCAGGCACATGTCCTCTAACTAGAATAATTATTCCATAGTTCACTTGTAAAGCAGATGGTTCTCTGTTTCAGATTTGTAAATACTTTTAACAACGTGGTCAATATCACAATGAGCGGGAAAGTTTATGAAGATGTCACCAGTCATAATGCCAGCGAGTATCAGTTTTTTTCTTCTGGTGTGTAAGTACATTTTCTGGATGCTTTGCTCCAAAACTTAAGGATATCAAGACTTTATCTTAAAAAAAAATATGCGCTGAGACTTTCTAATTCCAAGACTATTAACCTATTATTCTTTATTCTTTCTCATAATAGCAAAACTTTCTCAATAAGCTCAACAGAGTTTCCACAAGCATGTCCACATGATTTTCAATCTTCTAACCTTGAATTCGGTAGTGCCTACACCTACGTGATTGAAAGGCAGGTCAGTGGCTCCGCCCCCCCTCCGCCCTCCCTCCGTCCGCCCTATCAGAAGTCCTCTCGGCCAGAAACACATAGGGCACACTCATGATATGACTAGAGGGAAATTAGGGTCTCTATTGGGAGTGGCCAAAATTAATTCAATTAATTCACACTAATACTTCAACTTATCATGGATTAAAGTTAAGCACTAAAATAAAAGTTCAGCAAATTGACTTACACTGACAAGGAGTTCATGCTGACCAGTATCAGATGCTTCCTTATAGGCTGTAAATATGGACTTTAAGAGCTTACACTTAAAGAGAAAGCAATGTTTAAAAAAAAAAATCTGACTTGCAATCTACTCTAATTTAAAAGGAAAATATTACTGAATATATTTTCAGTCTATCCAAGGCCATCCCTTCACAAGTAGAAAAAGGCAGTGTTGCACACCTGCATTTAAACTGTGTACCTCCTTGTTAAGTTGTACAGCATAACCCAGGATAAACAGCATGCCTATCTGAACAGTTGCTGTTCTAGAAGCAATCTTGACTTTGATCTCAACGTCCCTTCTTTGCCTCAATGCTCTAGAGTGATGGCTGCCCTGGAATAAAGCATTTTGAAGATATTTCACCCAACACGGTCAACATGGCTCTGCAGATCCCACAATATTTCCTCCTCACCTGCGGTGAGGTGGTCTTCTCTGTCACGGGACTGGAGTTCTCATATTCGCAGGTTTCTTACTTATTGTTTTTTATCACCCCTTTCATAACCTCCTGCCTTCAAAAATGCTTCTGAGACTTGATTTAAATCTTAAATCACTGCGCATTTTTTTATAAATTCTAGAAAGAATTTGGGGCTTTGAGATTTGAGAAAGCCCATGGGGCCCTTCCTGAGTAAGAAAACTACTTAGCTGTGTAAGGGCCTACATCCCTAGGTGTTTGGAGCCCCCACCCTCACCATTGCCCTTTGTGCCCTCGGCAGGGGATGTAGCTCAGTGGTAGAGCTCTTGTCTGGAGCATACAAGGTCCGGGGTTCAATCCTCAGCATGAGAGAGAGAGACAGAGACAGAGACAGAGAGAACTAAGTAAAAAACCATATTAGTAATTGTCAGTAGGGTGATGGCAGTAGGTTAAATAGTCAAATGGTACCATCTACTCATAAATGTGCTCATTTCAGATCTGTGTCCTCACTAGAAGTAAGATTCAGTGAAGGTCAGTGTAGCTCCCAGCAAACATATCAAATAAACCTAGCTTTAAGAACAATCTAAAAATATTGCTTTTAAGTACATTTGACAAATGAGGCAAATTCTGTTGATACTTAAGTTATAGCTTACTTTCTGAACTATTGTATCAAAATGTCAGTTAAAATCATGGTATCCCACAATTTCTTAGCGATCTGGTATATTCAGGGTGGTATGGTCATAGAGTCTTTTTTGTTGTTGTTGTTGGACCTGGGGATTGAACTCAGGCCCTTTCGCTTACCAGGCAAGCACTTAATCTACTGAGCTATCTCCCTGGCCCCAACTCTTGTATGTTTAATTATGGTAGTTAAGATGGTAATTGTGAACTGGATAATCCCTTTCTGTGGTGACCTTGAAATCTAACAAAAGTGAATAAGAAGAGAATTTGAAGAGGGTTTTTGGCACCTCAGCAGGGAGGTCTTGGAGCAGGCTTGCAGCCTGGAGAGCAGCCTCCTGCGGGAAGATACGTTGGGATGATTGGGCTTACAAACTTTCCTGTGGCAGGCAAGATCTGTCCATCTGTCCATCTGTCTGCTTCCTAAGAGGACCACTCTGCTGGTGATCAAGTCCAGGATGCTGAACAGCAGGAGGGCTTGGGATTTGGGCTGCTCAAGGGAGAACCTTCTCATACTGAAACAAAGCTGATGGGAGTCTGCTCCGTGAAGTGAATTGTCCACTCTAAGGTGGAGATCTAGGCTGGGGTTCACCTCACTTTGCTTCTCCAGGCTCCTTCCAACATGAAGTCGGTGCTTCAGGCGGGATGGCTGTTGACAGTGGCTGTCGGCAACATCATTGTGCTCATCGTGGCGGGGGCAGGCCGCTTCAGCGAGCAGGTACGGGGTGAGGGGTGGTAGAAGTCTGGGTCCCTCTGTCTTATGCACTGAAGACCATCACTGTGACCCTCCCTTGCCATCTATAAACACAGGGTCATCTGGGTAACAGTTGGATAAAGTTGCCAAATCAACTTGACAGGCTGTCACCAGCAGCCCTGTGGCTAAGAATGCACTGATTCTCATTTCATCCTGGTGCTGTACAGTTGGAAAATGACAACCAAAATAACCAGATTGAGTTCAGTCCACACAGGCTACTGTGGTTTCCTATCAGAGGAATCATCCTTCCTCACTTCAATGGATCCGACCTACTTGCCCCAAACTAGGCACATTTTCTAGAAACTCTCATAATACCTTAAGTGAAAGCATTCCTGATGTGGTGGTAATTTTTCCAGCTAAAATAAAAGGCGGGCTTTTCTGATGCTTAAATTCATCACTTTGGCATACAAGGTCTACCTCCAAGTTGTCTGTCCATCATGTCCCACGGCAGGTCCCAACAAGGTACATGCTAATGCGGCATGCTCCAGAGCTTGCGGGGCCACCAGGGATAACTTGCTGGGATCCAGCACATTCTTTTCTCTCAAAAGACCACTCAGTGTTCTCTGGGTTCTGTCCTCCAGGTGTTACCCATGTGTCTAAGATTAGAGTGTTTCAGAAATTTTCTTTCATCTCCACTCATGTTGTGTTTTTGTCCTCTGAGCTGCTAGGAAATATTATCTGCTCCTCGTGCATTAAGAAAAGCTAGCCAATCTCTCTCTACTCCTTGCCTATCAATTTTCCAAAACAACTTAATTTCAAAGCACCTTGGGCTGGCGAGATAGCTCAGTGGTCTAAAGCGCCTGCTTAGGCAAGCTTAGGTGGCAAAGCATAGGGACCACGGTTCGATCCCCGGCACCACATGCCTCACTAGCCCAACCCCTACGGTAGGCTGAGCTGGCCAAAAATAAATAAATAAATAAATAAATAAATAAGCACCTTGCACCTAGATATACCAAGAAAATGTACATGTAATATATGCACTAATATGATTTTTTTTTCTTATTCCATCTCTGATTCCTTCAAAGTGGGCTGAGTACGTTCTATTTGCTGCCTTGCTTCTGGTTGTCTGCATCATATTTTCCATCATGGCTCGATTCTATACTTACGTGAATCCAGCAGAGGTTGAAGCTCAGTTTGATGAGGAAGAAAAGAAAAAGAATGCAGGAAAGAATGATCTGCATCCCACGTTGGAGTCACAGACCAAGATGTGAAGGTCAGGAAGCTGTGGAAGATGGACTGAGCTGGCTTGTGCCTTAACCTCTGTCCCCAGGAGGCAGGACATGGATGGCTCCCCACGGAAAGACTTCAGAGTTGTGAACCAAACCCAGAAAGCTATTTTCCAAAGAGCCAGCAATGAATCCAAAATTCTAGAGGAAATCTTTTTTTATAAGTCTTATTTAAAATACACACATCCTTTTTTTTAAACAGAGAATATACCTTGCATTTAATAACTCCTCTCTTGCTACACATATTTAAATTACTTTGAAATAACTTAATTTTGAAAGGGTAACAGAGTTCCATATTTTTCTCTAATCCTCAAGAGAGCAATGTTAAGTGAGCAGATGCTAATGCCAAAAGTGAATTTGCAGGTCTATAATAAGTGCCAGGTAGTATTATCTGATACCTTTCTGTTCTTCTAATCTCTACCTCTTTTGAAATTATGTATAACTCAAAAGACAACTCATATGAAGGCCAGTAATGATGCTTGAAGTTTCAATGATGTGAAATAAATTCCTATTCTTAAGAGTGAGTAGTCATGTGTCTCTGGGTAAGAACTCCTTAACACGCTCCCCAGCCACAAGAGTGCTGTCTGCACCTCAAGCTTTCATTAGAAGCAATGCAAGCATTCACACAAGCAGTGCCCACATAGGACAAATCCTGGGGACGTGAGACCTCAAAGCCTGTGTCTTCTTGTTCCTACTTTTCCCAAGAGGGAAGAGTCTGTGTCTCATGTCATTAGCTTCTTTCTATGTGATATATGTGTACATCTCACAGTATTTTTCTCAATACTTGTCTTGGTTACTTTTTTCTTGTTGCTGGGACGAAATTGCTGACACCCAAAATTAAGGTTTATTTAGCTCACAGTTTATGGAAGTTTCAGTCCACACTCGGCTGGCTACAAGGCAGGGTGACACATGGCAGAGGGCAAGAGTTTATGGTGGTAGAAGACAGCAAAAGCAGCCAGGAGGGAGCAAAGTGAGCCTAAGACAGAAGCCCTGGGAGCTGCAAGCAACAGAAGAACCACAGTGGTGGAGCCATGCACAGCTCACAATTTGCCACAGATTGCCACAGATGTTGAACATGGAACTACAGGACTTGATGTTTGTCCTTCTGGGTTTTCGACTTGCTTTGGTCCCAATGCTTTGTATCCCTGTTTGTGCCTTTTGGAATGGTAATGTTTATCTTTATGCCATAGAATGTTGGAAGTTTAATGTTTCATTTGTACAGGGGCTCACAGCTGAGTTTGCCTTATGTCTCAGAGGAGACTTGGGACTTGGAAGCAACGCTGAAACAATGAGGACTTTGGTAACACTTAAAGATGGACTAAAATCAGCCCTTTGCATCAAGGAATGTACATGAGTCTTTGGGGGACAGGGCAGACTGTTATGGTTTGTGCCTAGATGTCCCCCAAAGCCTCATGCAGTCATGGGGCAAGCTTCTAGGGTTTTTAATTGATTCATGGTCCCATGCTGGGATTGTGGTTGTGAGCGCTGCACTGGCCCTGGGGTGGCAGCCTGCATCCTGTATAAGGAAGGGGAAGCCCCCTGCTCTCCCTGCTCCTCCCTCTTTGCTCTCGTCACTTTTGCTGTCTTCTCCCACCTTGGACCACTGCCCCTGTGCCATGACACCCTGCCTTAGAGTCAATTCATTATGGACTAAACCTGCCACAAACTGTGAGCTAACAAACTTTTCTTTCCTTAATGGTACGTTCTGGGTATTTTGTCTCAGCAACGACAGCAAAATAACCAAGACAATACTGATACAAAATTCTTCCAGAGTATTGTAGACACTCAGTGCCTATTTATCCTATGGATCATTTGATCACCCCAGATATCAGACCCAGAATGATTTTACTTTGACACTCTTCTGCAAACAAGGGGTGGCTCTTAAATAAACTGTTATGCTGCTCTGAGGATTGAAGCTATTACTGGATTAGAAGAACATTCCCTGTTTGACCTCAAAGCTGCCTCAACCCAAGCTTGTGCTTGCTCTGTGGAGGCTACTCTGAAGCTGAGACCCAATCCACAGCAAGAAAAGCAAATGTGACTTACCAAAGCTTGCTTCATGCCTTGGGATTGAGTCCCAGTTCCTTAGCTGGGGCCCAAGAGGTTGTTTTTCCTCCCAACAAATTTTCTCTCCACATACTCCAGTCCAAACAGCAGCAAGCTTCTCTTCTTAGAACACCTCACATTCTCATCCCAGGACAAAGGAAAACATGTCAGCTCCTGGCGCGCATTCTCTCTTCAGCCCCCTTCCCCGCCTCCGGCCTAAGTCTGCTTTTGCAGAGCGCACTGGGCTGGGTTCTGCTCTGAGCCCCTGCAACACCCCATAATACTCTCAGCCTCCCATGTACTGAAACTGTGCGGCTCTCCCTGAGCAGAAAGCTCTGTGTATGTCCTGTTCACTAATCTCCCGAACATGATCGTCTTCCGTTCATTAAGTAAACGTTTTAAGTATCTTGGACTAAGTGATGGGAGTGGAAAGAGGCGGGGAATTGAACAGATGATTGTAATTTAATCAGAGTATAATTTGAATGAGCTTAATAAACTCTAATGGAAAAAAAAAAAGCTAGTTATAAGGGACCACAAATTCTACTACTTCATGGTTTCTAATTTACATATTCTGGCCTTTACCAAGAAAAACTATGGCTATAATAAGGAAATGAGCGCTCAATTTCCATTTTCTTACTTTGTGTGTATGTGTGTGCTACTGGAGACTGAACCCAAGACCTTTGTGCTGAGCTACGTGTGCAACCCCAAACTTTTTATCCTGAGACAAACTCTCACCAAGTTGGCCAGGCTTGGCTCAAATTTGTAATCCTCCTGCCCCAGCCTCCCAGGGCACTGGGATTTAGGTGCACACTACCACACCAGTGCAATTGCTCTGCTCTTGGCAGTAATCAAAGGCGCTAGTCCTAAATCCTTGAATGAGACGTAAATCCTAACTGGTTTCCTAGCCACTAGGTAGCTTTGGACAAGTCCTGATCCTTTAGATCTCAGTTCTTGTCCTGTGGAATGGTGAACACCAGACAGTGAGAACTTGGAAGTTCTCTGAAGGTCTGAGGGCTCTTAAGAACAAAGGACTTCTAGATGTTTGAGCAAGCCAGATCTGACATTAGCACTGTGGAGTGCTCGGCACGTGGAAGGACATGACACAGCAACAGTCCTCATCAGCCTTTGTAGGACAGGAGGCACACACGGAGGGTGGCCTGCACAGGCCCTTCGGGGTCTCCTCTTTGGTCTCCTGCCTCTGGCTCTTACTTGACCACTTCTAACCATGGCTGAGGCCTGCTCATACCAGGGCCATGTGGACGCTTTATTTGTAAGACTGCAGACAGCAGCAGTTGTCATGGGGCGTGCGCGGTAGAGGAAGCACAAAGCCACATTAGTAATCTCTGCTTTTCTGATTTTTCCTGGCTGTGTGTGTGTGTGTGTGTGTGTTTATACCTTTCTGTGAAGATCGGTGCATGGTCCTAGTAGTACAGAGACGTGAACGTGGGCTGCGTGTCCACGTACAATGCCACGGTGGGGAAGGAGGAAGAAGCCTCTGGAACAGGCTTCAACGTCTCCACCACAAACCCAGAGCAATTGTGGAATATCTGTACTCTACCTGTGAATCTTTTTTTCATGTCAGCTTAGTTTTGTTCTGTTTCCATATTTTTGTCTTTTACTTTGTGGATGTTCTTTATTTCAGGGTACTAAAATATTTATCTTGAAAGAGAAAAATAAAAGTATAGAAAATAGGAAATAGGAAGATGGATCTTTTGAAAATGGGCGGAGAGCCAAGATGGCGGGAAGGAAGAGGGAGGTGGGAAAGAGAATGCAAAGAATTAAGATGTGTGCGTCCATGTACGAGCACCCCTCAAGGAACGTAAGCATTATGTACTGAGAACATGCGCTAATAAAAATTAAAACTTTATTTTGAAGGCTGATAGGCTTTATAAAACTACTTTAGTAAATGTATATTCAAGTTTGATTTTGTTGATTATTTTAGCGATGAATTTTGTTGTGAATTCTGGGGTTTTCCTTCTGCCTGTCTGTCTGTCTGTCTGTCTGTGTCTTCCTGTCTTCCTCAGTACTAGTGACTGCATCAGGCCCTTCACACAAAGCTGCATCCCCATCCTGCTCTTAGTTTTTATTTTGAGACATGGTCTTATCAGGCAGCCCGGGCTGGCTCACATTTGTGATCCTCCTGCCTCAATCTCCCTGATTGCTGGGATCACAGGTATGTGCCGCATCCTGGCTTCTGTCCCCATTTTCCTTAGTGACAAACAATGGTGGTTAACATGTACAGAGCCCTGAACATGTGCAGACAGCATGCTTGGTACCCCTGAAGCCAGTGCACACATGCCAGTCCTCACGGCTACCAGCACTCCTGCTGTACAGGACAGAGTGAGGCACACGGAGGCCCAGGAGCCTGCACAGGACCAGCCCGCTGTCTCTCCAGAGCACAGAGTGCCCCTCTCTTACTGGCAGCATTTCTCTAAGCAAGGACTAATTTAACTGTAATCCTTGTAACACAAGACGGAAGGCTTATGACCCCATTTTCAAAGACAAGACTTGAGGACAGCCAGTCTACATGACTTTCCCAAGACCTTATACCCAGGTTGGGGCTGAGCCAGGATTTGAACCTAAACCCATCAGAGCTTAGAGAAGGAGCTGCCTATTACCACAAGCTGCAGCGTCTCCTTTACCTAACAGGGCGTGACTGTGGCTGGAGCCACAGAAAGGGGGCAAGGGCAAGGCAAACGGAGCTAGAGAGCCTCAGAGGCTACCATCACTGAACCCAGCATGGCCCCCAAGGGAGGCCCAGTGTAGAGGCTGGAACACCTGGCTCAAACCAGAGACCAGAGCAGACCAGACACTCTGCCATCATGGAGGGAAACGCAGGCTCCTGTGTGGATTCTGTCTCCCTCTGAAGACACTAACTCCCTCTCTCTGGGCCTGGTTGATAACTGCCCCAAGGGCAAGGGCAGACATAGCAGATGGCTACCCCAACTATGTCATAGAGACTAGATCTGGGCCACCAGGCAAAAGCGGTGTCACCTGTTGGGGCAGTGGCTGGGAGCAGGGGTGGGTGAGATACAGGAGAGAGGCAGGGCTGGAGAGCGAAGGAAGAAGGTGCCACGCCCTGGGCCCACAGTACAGGACAGCGGAAAGTGTGGGCTCTTTATCTTTAAAATTGTGGTTAAACACACAGAAGAGAGAAAAGGGCCATCTTAAGTGCACAGCCCAGAAGCATTAATTGCATTCACATAGTTGGGCACTTGTCACCACCATCCAGCTCCAGGACTCTTTTTGCAGGACTGAAACCCTAGCTCCAGTTCCTCTCCTCCTAGAGGAGGCAGAGTGGGAGATACAGAAAAGCACTTGGCCTGCACTTACCCATCCCATGCTGCTGCACACCGGGCTTTCTAGAACATTCTGTGTCCAGGCTTCTCTCTCAGCCCTATCAGAGGAAGCAAACAGAGAAGCCCTGGGCTTCCCAGGCTCCCTGCCAGCCACCAGCAGCAGCAGGAGGAAGGCTTTTCTTCTGCAGCGTGTTCCTCAGCAACCCCGCTGGCTCAGCCAGAGCTTTCCATCCGATGTTGTGTCTGTTGCGTTCCAATCATGAGACTCCTCGGCTCCGTGGCTGTTAAAGACCCAAAAGGGACATGACTGAGTCTGGTAGGTTGCTATTCTGGTTCCATGGAGCAAGAGCCACACACTTCTTAGTGCTGAATGTTCTGGCGCTCAGTGGGGGTCCCCAGAGGACAGGTCTACACTGAGGATGTGGAACTGACCCACTAGTGCTGGGTTGACTGGTCCCTTGACAATTCCTGTTTCATAGGTTGCCCCCAAAACTTCTACTCCACATCACCACAGGAAAGAGAGGGAGGGAGGGAGGTCCAGGCCATGTGTGTCAGAACCTGGGCCAGCACACACTTTCCCAGCTGTGTGGTGGCAGCAAGCAGGACAA
>NDGM010986872.1:0-12637 GCA_002564305.1 Octomys mimax | reverse complement strand
TTTTAGTAAGGCTCTATAGGGTCTCACTGCATAGAACAGACTCATATTGATTCTCCTGTGTGCAGCCTCCCAAGAGCTGAGATTACAGGCCAGCGCCACCATGCCCAATCTCAATAACTGTCTCAGTGTGCCCCGGGGGCAGGGCCAGCACAGCAAGCTGGGGATCAAATCCCAGCCTCTGTGTCTGCCTAAGCAGACAGATAGCTCATAGTTAATCTGCTGAGCTATTTGGCCAGCCTAAGAAATTCCTTTCTGTTCACAGAAACAACCAGACCAGGGAAAGGAGAGAGAGGCTGACCCAGAAAGGCTCTTCCACAATGGTTATTTGGCCTCTGACACATTTCACCGCTGCTGACCAGAGCCAAAGCCTTCTGTGAGTTCCCTGTCTTCTAACTCCTCTAACTCAGCTAGTGAGAAAGCGGTATAACAAAACTACCAGTGTGTCTCCAGGGAGAAAAAGCTCCCTAGGAATTAGCCGTGCTGTCCAGTAACATTTCTGCTCCCACCAGAAGTTGAAGGACTCTGTGGCAACTCACTGATGCAGTATCATGGGCCTTGAACCTGGGCTCCCTTACTTATTGATCAAGTTCATGTGCAGGCTTTAAGGTTTCCCTCTGTCCTAGGTGACAACCATCCCCTTTAGTCTGGTACTATCTCCGGCATAGCTTTGAAAATCACATTCAGACAAAGCAGGGCTCCAGTCACCTTGCATCAGGCTCATACCATTAGCCATAAATTAGACATGAGAGAGGGGAGCTACCTGTCCATCTTGGGATACTCAAGGCTCAAATGTGAATTCTTTGCACTGTAATTAGCACTCTATTCTCAATTTTATCTTCTCTAGCCCTGATGAACTGGCTTGAGAGTCAGTAACTGTTCAGCTGCCAATCACTGTTTTTCCTGGTAAATAGTCCTCTAGACTGAGAGTCCTGTTCTGCAAATCAAGATTCTCCCTGGATTTGTGCGTGCCCCTTTAAGTCCACCAAGTGGGCTGACCTGGGATTAAATCATCTTCTGTTACATTTTATTTGCATTTCTAATGTACGATTTGCATGACAATTGCTTATGCTTCAGTCAGATTGACTCTGAATTAATCCATGTTTATGAAAGAGAGAGAGAGAGAGAGAGAGAGAGAGAGAGAGAGAGAGATTTTAAAAGCAGAACACTGTGGGCTCCTGCTCAGAGAAACGGACTCCAAATTCTGGCCTTCCCATTTGCAGCCTCAGCAACCTTTGATCAATTAGTTTTCCTTTGTGAAGAATAGAGATGGCGTTACATGTTCTACTGTGTCATCCCAAAATTATACTGTATGTTGAAGTCCTCACATCTAGTTCTCAGAACGTGGGCTTATTTGGAAATCAGGTAAGTAAAGACCTGTTTTAGCTGGTATGAGTCCATACTCATCTAATTCAAGTCCATCACATTGGAGTAGGGGAGCTCCTTTATCTACAAAGACCAGTAACCCTATGGAAAAGGGAAATCTGAAGACAGACACTGGTACAAGAAGGCCATGAGAAACCTGGGTTGTAGGGACACAGTCAAAAGCCTATGAGAAGGCAGTGCCGCAAACCAGTGGGAGGGAAACCTGAGAGGAGAAAAACTTTCCTTACACTGCAAAGGAAATATGGCCCTGCCAAACCTTGGTCTTGAAATTGCAGCCTCCAGACTGAGTTTCTGTATAGAAATATGTTTCTGTTGTTTAAGACACAGTTTGTGGTAATCTATTATGGCATCCCTTGCCAACTAATACAGTGATAACACTGGTGTGAGAGGGTTCACTGAGGATTAAACATACAAGGGTTTTTTTATGTTAAAGTACTTAGCACATAGAAGTCACTGCCTGAGAAGGAGCATTTGGGGGAGGCATAAGTGGGTACATTGTATGCTTGTATGCTTGGAGTTACAGCACGTTGGTTTAAATTCCATTTCCTGCCTAACTTGCATGACAACTGCAAATCACGTCAACCTCCAGGCTCTTTGATCCTTGTTTCCCGTCTAGAAAAATGAACGCACTGGTATAAACTTTGTAAGAGGCTTTGATGCCTGAGGAAGAGAAGATGTGAAAGTGCATGAGCCAGCTGTGCAACACAAGCCATGCTGACAGAGAAAGCACAAAAAACGTGCCCTTCTTCTCTCAGCACCCCTATCTTTGCCCTTTCAGTGCAGCTCCGAGATCATGAGCTAAGAGCTGAGGGACAGATGAAGCTTGAGACACTGCCAGCCCCTGCTTTGGGGAAAGATGAGGCCACTGGAGGGAACGCTTTCCTTCCTTCCTCCCTTCTCACCCCCATTTGTGAATAAGTTTCATATTTATTTTCCTGAGGCTCAAAAGAGATATAACTCTGATAGTTAATGATTTATGCCCACCTTCCTTTCTCCTTTGGAAGGAACAATTTGATAGCTATAATTATTCCTGCAGACTCAACTATTTTCACAGAAATTAAATATGTCCCTACTAGTACTGCAATAGATCAACGTGTTTGCACCACTATCAAAACCACTTTTTTTCCCCTGCTATGTTGAAGAAATGAACAGTTGATTGCCAAACTGCAGAACTGAGGTTTGTTTAATATTTACTGTGAGCGGGCCCATTTACTCTTAACAAAGCGTAGATCTGGGCTGCTAATATCTAACAAAACCTATGATTGCAATTCACATACAATCCTCCTGCAGGACTAAGCCTCCACATATTGAAATATTTGTTCTAAAATGAACGTCCAAGGCCTTAAACTGTGAGTGCCTCTTTACCCAATGGCTCTATTTATACAAATGTATCTTAAGGAATTACTAACATAGTAATGCAATGATTTGTATAACAAGTATATTTAGTCAAGCTTACAGATTTTTATAAACAAAATCCTAAATTCTAATAGTAGAGAACTGACTGCATGAAATACAATTCATCTTATCCATTATATAAGACTGGTGAGACTTTTCAGCTACATTGTGAAAAGTGAATGAGTTATGGCATCAGATCCATAAGTACAAGGGCTGGCCAGATAGTTCAGCGGACTAAAGCGCAGGGATCAGGGTTCAAACCCCAGTGTGCCCTGCCAGCCCCACCCTTGGGGCTCACTGAGAGGATTAATAAAACTTGGTGTGGTGGCATGCACCTGTAATCCCAGCATTTGGGAGACTGAAAACAGGAGGATCACTACAAGTCTGATCTGTGCAGCGAGACCCTGTAGACCCTGTACTAAACATATATATATTTTTTTAATCCATAAGTACTTCACCATCAACTGGCATCTCTCCCCACTTCTATTTTGTACTACTTCCTGGATGATGATAGAATCCATGCCATGGAATTTCCTGGAAGTGCCAATAACCTAAAGGAAAAATGGAGATTTTGAAGAGACCTATTACCTCTCTTGGCTATTTTTTTTTTCTCTAGCTTATATCTCATCAATCAAGTGACATCTGTCTCAAATGTTGCCATTAGTTACCAGAAAATTTTGCTGAGAATTTAACTGAAAATATCAATGCTGGCATTCCAGTCTCTTTTTAAATGTGATAAAAATTCTATCCAAAAAGAATTCATGCTGTATGTGTAAACCATGTAACAAGAGCCCTACGATCCATCTACTGATGTGGTATATAATTTCTAGCTACAAGTATATATTGTGTATTCATAAGTGTAGTTGAACAGAAAGGGCTGCTTGAGCCCCATATACTGGTAGAACAAAGTAAGTCAAAAAATGACAGTTATCAACTTAGATAACTGTCTAGGTTACAAATCCAGGCCATATGAGGCATGGGAAATAAGTCAAAAAAGCATAAGATACAGGCCATATTCCCTACAGATTTGCAACCATCTTGTGGATTAGAAGGTATCTTACTACTTATCTGTTTGTCTTTCTATCTATCTATCCAGCTTAATCTTCTAATAACAGCTGTTTGTGATAGGTGCCCTATGTCTTGAGTCCAAGCAATATTCTCAAATTCAAACATGTGTCCCCAGTTCCTACCACTAAATACACTTAAGTAGTTGCTTCTCTCTGGTCTAGGAGTTTAAAACGGAGATAAATTAGCACACGCCTTGTTCAAAATTGAAGATTGCTCCAGATCAAGATTTTTCAGTCTAATGTTTTGGATCATATGATTCTCTGGTGACAGGGTGTCTTGTACATTGTAACATTAATAGCATCCTTGTCTTCTATGTACTAGATGTCAATAGTTTTTTCCTACTTGTGGCAACCAAGTAATGTGTCAAGGCAGGGCTAAACATCCTCTAGAAAGCAAAATCACCCCATGTGGGAATCATTACACCAAATGAATCATACAGTAGGGCACTGAGCTTTGTCAACTTAGTTGAACTGAAGCTAGTTCCCTCCACAATTCTTCTCACCTTGGTGGCACCAAAATAGCTTCACCAGATCTATTCTCTTCGGTGCTGAGCTTTTCTTCCCAAGTGCTGATCTAGCTTTCCAAGCATGGCTTCAGAGCACACGCTAGGCACAGAGGTCGCAGCTTGGATGGGCTATGTTGTCAGCTCCCACAGTTGTGTTGCTTGTGGTAGTTTTGCTTCTTGGATTGGACTCTTAAAGATATTATAAGTGAGGATTTCATCTCGAAGTGACATTTTAGAAAAGAACTAGAAGAGATTTTGTTTGTTTGATTTTGGTTTTTTTTTTTTTTTTGAGACAGTGTCTCACTTTGTAGTACAGGTTGGTCTTGAATTCACTATGTAGCCTAAAATGGCCTCAAACTCATGACAGTCCTCCTGCCTCTGCCTTCCAAGAACTCAGGTTATAGGCATTTGTACCATGGCCTGAAGATATGGGATTTCTCAACATTTATTTAATGCCAGATAATTACTCTATGCCAAGCCTGGCCATTATCTCTCTTGCCAGGGATTGGTTCAGAGCTGAGCACATCTAAGTCAGTTTAAGCCAATGAAATTCAAGAAAAGGGTCACTTGCTGATTCTAGAGGAAAAAAATGAAACTGCTTCAATTCAATTGAAATAAACACAGAAGTTTGCTTTACCTGTTGCTGCTAGCATCCATCATGTGACTATCATGCAGAAAACCTGCTTTTGGGTAAAGCGAAAGTCAAAAAGTATCTAGGCCTGAAAATATCTTTGGGTTATGCGATCAATAAACCCTAGAGCCTTCCCTGCTGCTGAGCTTCCTTTTGCATTTGATAATAAATTTCCCAATGGCTTAGATCAGTCTGGCTGGAATTATTATATTCTTAAAGTAGCTTTGCTTTAAACTTCAAATGCAAATTATTCTTACTTCTGAAAGATGATTTGACTTATTGCTCACCTTGAGATGAATCTGTTTCTTCTTCAAATGTATTGCAGTCTTCTAGTCACTTCAGACCTGGGGATCTGGATAATTCTATTTTGCTGCTACTATCAATTTTGCCTGAGTCCTTGGTAGGAGGAGGAGTTAATCCTTGGTATAAACTGTCATCATCAAACTTCTTGTAGCACTTCTGAATTAAGAGCATAGGACAAACAAAACTCAGCAAAGTAATATCAGGAATTCTGGGTATAAGTGGTCTTGTTCCCTCAGTTCAAGGACACCTGGAAGGTTTGGCCCTTCTGCAGCTACTATCACCACTAAATGCTAGCCACCCATACCAGCTGGAAACAAACATCCAGTGATAGGGCAGCTGGGCAAAACACTTCCTGGACCCTCTGGAATCCTCTTTTCTGGAGCTGAGTTCTTAGGTATCATTAACCCCTTGGATTCCATATGTGGATACCTACTCTTTCAGCACTGAGTCCACAGGGATAAAGTAGCACAGTCATGCAATCCTGCTGCCAAAAGAAGGTGTCCAGATTGCCAGTGTGGTGAAGAAAGTCCTGGCTGGATGCTACCACCTCTGCACCCAGGACCCAACTGTTCAGTGCAAAGCCCTTTCCTAAATAATGGCCTGGCCAAGAAGGTGGGATCAAGATAAATTAAGTTCTAAATCCTTTCACTTTTACAAGAAAATGGACACATTATGCATCTTCTTAGAGACTTACTGTCTCACCAATCAAATGAGAATATCAATACTTATCCTCATGCCCCCCTGGTAGAAACCCAGTAAGTGCTACTTTCTTTGTCTTCTCTTTTCCCACCCCACCTCAGTTTCAGCTGGCCTCTCTGGCCCATCATCTCCTCCTCCTGTGTACTTGCTGGAATCTGCAATTCAGCAGGATGGTTAGTCCTGCCCATAGCTGCCCATACTCTGATAGCTGAATGTACTCCTAGTAGGAAAAGCCTACTGTCCATGTTTAAAGCAAGCCAGGAACATTCCTAGACTTCTAAGCAGAGGAGACACACAGCCCCTAGGGCCAGAATGTCTCTCTTCTCAGGGGAGAAATGAAGTTGTCAGGAGAACCTGCTTCAGCGCACCACTGGTGCCTTCGCCACACTCATATCATTCCTAACTGGGCCACCGAAGCCTAATGTTTCAAACCAATGATCCTGAAGTTCACTCACAGACTAATGGCTTTAGAGAAGCATAATATGCACATGGCTGTGATCCAGCAACCTTGAGCTTAATCCTGCTCTAGTGTTGATTAACTGTGTGACTTCAGATAAGCCATTTCAGCTCAGTTTCCTCCAGCACCTAATTGGGGGATTATCTCATATGGTCTCAGATCCTGTATCATTTGGGGGCAGAGGTGGGATGGGTGTATTATGAAAAATGCCCTTCTTTAGCCTGTTTCAAGGATTCTGTGTCTTTAGACCAGATAATCCCATGAAAGTCTTAGTTTCCTCAAGAGTCAAACAAAGTGCGCTAACCTCCAGCACTGAGGTATAGCCTCATACTTGGTTAATTGAATATCATTACATGCTTTGAAACTGTCTCTGCATTTCAAAGAGCCTGTTTCTTGTTAGGAACAAATGTATATAATCATTCAAAAATGTGCCATAAGAAAGCAGCTGCATTAAGAATATTTCTGCAGAGAAGCCAATTGTTTGGGAATTGTGGTGTGTTCTGCTACTTGTGAAAAGGAGGGGGGAGGGAGAGAGAGAGAAAGAGAGAGAGAAATATATTGACAGATGAGAATAATAAATGTTTTGTTGCACATAACATGGGGAGGTGTTACACATGCCAAATTATGACATAATTGTTGAAGCAATGGTTGTAGCTTTTGCCTTTGTAAAGTGACCACAATACCTACTCTCATAAACCAAGCACCATGTCCAAGTCACTTCATACAATGAGGATGGCCTAATCCTATGCTGTGTGAACTCTGTCAGATGTAGCCATATCACAGCAACAGGATCCAGCCAGGAATAATCACATCCTTAGGAAAAAAAAAAAAAAGATCCCCTGTGTAACACACCAATTTCTCTCTGAAACAAAGTAAGCATGTGAATCTGCCAGTGGACAGGAAAATTCCTTGGCAAATTGCCAAGGAAGAGCACAGGGTAAACAGTCCATATGTCACCCCCATTTCTGTGGCATAGTAACACTGGAGAGAAAGTCTGACCTTGGTGAACCAGGAAGATGTGGCTGGGCTGTATTCTTCCTTTCATTTCAAAATTTGATTGTACAATAAATATTTCCTCAGCATCTGCTGAATGCCAGGCTCAGAGTATATACTAGAAATGCATATCTCAGCAAGGGAGGTAAACATTGAACAAACAAACAAAAAAAGGAATAATTACTTTCCTGAAATTGTAATGCCTTTTTAAAGAAGGATCTGGCTTTTCTGAGTGTAGACTACAGACAATATTCTCTTTGAGGGGAGGCTGAAATCTTCAAGCTTGCAATCACTATAAGCCTACTTTGAATAACAAGAGACTTGGGAGTTGGTACCCAGGGAATGAGAAGTTCCATTGAGGATTTTTTAAAAAATTGTTTCTTAACATTTTATTTTATAACCTGTTCCTGTCATTGAATATTCAAACTTTGTCAGGGAACATGTCAGAACTCTCTTCTCAATTTGGCAAGTGATAAGCACTAAAAGTAACTGTAGATATGGAGAATATCCTTTCTATTTAAAAATCCACTTTTGTATAACAGAGAATGCATGTCTCTAGCTGAATAGGTTTGTGCAGCAGCCAAGAGCATGGCTGTAACCGGACTGCCTGGGTTCCGCATCTGCCTCCACCACTGTAGATTGAGAAAGTAACTTTCTTAACCTTCTGAGCCATGTTGCCTCATCGCTAAGAGAATAAGCCTATTAATTCCTCTGTAGGCTTGTTGTGAGGATGAAGTAATTCAGGATACTTTAACCATTTCAAGTAGCAGTCATGTTAAATATTGTGCTAAGGTTCCTAATATTACTATTAGTTGAACCTAAATCTAGGGCTCTCCACTTCAGCTAATTACGTCTTTCCTAAATATTTCTTTTTTCAATCTGGAAATCATTAAGATTTAGCTTGTTCCTTGATCTCGATCCTAGATCTCTGCTTCTTCCAGATGTGAAAATTTCTTGGCCTTTATGCAATCCTTAATTGTTTTTACTTGATCATTTATAAAACACAGCCAAACATATAATCCATCCTCGAATGATCATTTTCTCATTTCTCAGGTTTTGACTGGAATGGTTTTGCTAACTTCATCATCTTTCCCTGGGTCAGAAGCCACAAGGCAAAGGCACACAAGATAGTTCCCTGAGTGCAGTTTCATTGTTGAGCTAAAATTAAGTAGAATACTGTTCCACCAAATTCCCTAAACTTCCCCCTACTCCTAACCACATGGTCCTCACCCTACTCAGTGGTCACATGGACCTTATCCCCTTCCCAGGTCACCTTCACAGAATGAAAACAATTAAAAATCTTGGAAAGGTCAAATAGCAGAGTACATATCCTTTGTCCCCGAAGACTGAAGCCAGGTGTAGTAAGCCCCCTCTCCCCGACAACTGAAAGCAAAAGTCTGAGGAAGTCAGGCAGATGATCAGCTGGTTGGCCTTTAGCTTGTAGTCCGGGGAGAGTCAAGGGCATCTTTGACATTTTGAAGGTTGTTAGATGAACCAATTGACTTTCTTGTGTCAAGGGCAGAGTCAGTTTTGCTGAGCTGTAATCATCTGTGTATTCGCAAGCTCTTCCACCCAAATGGACTGTGAACGAAAACAACTCTGGACATGTGCAAGCATTCTGGTCAATTTCAAATGCAGTAAACACTGTTCATTGTTGAAGAAACAGTTCACTGTTTTTTCACTGGGGGTATAGAACAGGAAAGACAGGAACACTGTGGAGCAGGTTGTAGGAAAATCATTCAAAGTCTTTTAGAAGGACAGATGAAAACAATTTTGGCTTTGTTTTGTAAGTCTCCACTATATTCCTGTGTTTGTCCTTTCCTTTCTCTTTCTCTATTTCTTTTCTGCTTATCCTTCTTAACTTTTTGCAGTAGAATTTTCCCAAAGAGAGTCTGAGTGAGCCAGCAAATTAATTATTTTTTCAACACTATTTCTAGAGCTGAACTCTGACCTCCTGGTAGCCCTACAAAATATCTTGTTGTATTCTTCATTTACCTGAAAATGATTCTAGAAAAGACAATAAAATAAAAACCAGGGGAAACTGTGCTGTCTTGAGAGAGACATAGCCTAGCAAAATCATTCAGACCCAATTTTGGAGCACTCAGCGTTGCTTCCTTTCTGATACAGAAGCCCTAGGGGAACCTGCCACATGTTACGACTCAGCAGAAAGCCTCATTTGGGTAAAGGCAGCTAGGGAAGGCTGCTTCATACCCACACACTTGCTGCACGCTGAAATCCATCCTGCTCTCCTGACTTTTCCTTTTGGTTTGTCCAAACAAAGGCGAGGCACTGCTCAACATGTGCCACTCACCTGTGGCTGGGCCGACTCCTGATAGTGTTTGCCCATTGCTGCCACTGTTCTGAAGGACACCTGCTGCCTTCATACAGCAATCACAGACTTCTTCTAGACACGCTTCCTTCCCTCTTATTTTTGACTCCTCCAGAAAAAAAAACATTTTTCTTTCTGGTGTCTTTCTGGTGCAAAATATTGTTGGACATTTTTTTCTTGGTTTTTCTGCTTGATGAAATAATTAAAGTGGCATACATGCTACTTGGCAATGGGGAAGAAGAAAACATTCCTTTATAGGTATAAAACATACAGCTTCAAACCTTCCAACTCACTCAGGCTCTAGGATGCGATCTCTTATGCAGTTAAATATAGCTATACCCATATTGGAGAACCTCTGTCAGTGACCACTAATAATGGACAAATTAAGAACTTTCCTTCCAAGGAAATATGATATCATCAAATCTGCATCCTTTTCTGTGGTGCAACAATACTCATCACATGGATAAAAGATTGGGTCCACAGTTGCTGGGGATTAAATTCCAGTGTAATTGGTCTCTTGTACATTCACTGCATAATGATACCATCGTGTGCCCGATGGGCCCAAATGAACTTACACACATGTGATATCTGCTGTTACAGGAGACTGAGCACACTGGAGAATGTGGAGGCATTCATCCTCCTGAAAACTGCTTTTCATGTCCACACAGAACAGGATGTTCTGCAATGTTTCTCATTACAGAATTATGAAATGGGAATCTTTTTTTCTTATGAATAATAAATAAGCTCATGAAAACTAAAAGAATATGCTAGGATCCTGCTAGGGGGGTTGACACTTTGTTAGCAGAAGTAGCAGGGGCAAAATTACTAAAAAATAAAAAAAGAATGCTTTGTGAAACTTTGCATATTTTTAATTCACTCACAACAGATAATTAGCTCATATATTTAAATTGCCCTGCTGAATTTTATTCAGCAAGTTTTAAAGGAGATCACATGCTATTTTATTGTTGTTTATTGCCATTTTATTTTATTGTTGTTTATTGTTTATTAGTCGAGTAACTGATGCAGTACAGAGTAAACACCTGACACCCTCTGAACTCTGGTCTCTCCTTACCAGGCTGTTGAGGGCTCCACTTCTCACCAGATGACCTGAACAGTTATCTCACAATGCTCTCTTTTCCAGAGCTGTTTAACTAGTTTCAAGGAAGAGACAGAGGGAGCCTGTGGAATGAGCTTCACCACATTGGAATGTGGGTGTTTTGGAGAGTGTGTGTGGTCAGTGTAATGGGAACACTGCACTGTGAGAAAGCCTTGCCAGCCAGAAATTCCTTCAGGAGTAAAGACATTGGCTATAGAGGCATGATAGACAGCATTGTCTCCTGAAGAAGCAAGTTTAAGAGCAGTGAATTATTGAATTAAAAATATACTGAAGGAGTTTTGGGGGGATTAAAGGTAAATTTTTTCATCTTGCTTAGGAAGGCTTGGGTTTGCTTTGCAGTCTTGCTTTGGGTTCTAAGGCACAGAGAACTAATTATAGATCATTATTCACAAACATCATGCAACATTTTAATTTTATAGGATTGTCTTGACATTTCACTTTTTTGTCCCTTTTTCTGTATGAATTCTAGGTTCGCTTCTCTTATCATCCTCATCTCCTTTATTTCCAGTGCTTCTGTTTCCTACCCCAGTGCAGATCTTGCTGATGTCTCTCTTCTGTTTCTGGTCTGTCCTTCAGGAATCCAGTGCCCTCCCTTCCCACCCTCCCAGTCGTGCACCCCCACTCAAATGAGAGCTGCTAGATACCTTCTCAGCAGGCAGGGCACATCATGAACTGTCTATATTAAGGGAGGGAGGACAAGATTGTTTACTTTCTCAGAAGGCTAAACATCTCAGCTGGGAGTCCTTGACTGCCTGCTTTAGGACACAGACAGAAAGGACAAAGGGCAGCAGAAAGTGCTCCCACCACCGTGATTTGCATCTGAGTTCAATTCAACTCGGCTTTAAGGAGTCTCATTTGAATACACTACATTAGCTCCATTCCTGCTTCCTCTCCAATATTGGAAATACATTCATGGCTCCGTAACCTCTTCCCCACCCAGTCCAGACAGTTGGGGAGAGTGGGGAGGGGCATCCAACAACAGCACAGAAATTGTATTTCAAATGAATATCTTTTCGTCAAATGCCTATATATCCCTCAGCTGCGCTCTGTGAGGAGATTTGCATATTTTTCTTCCTAATGGAAATATATATGGGATGAAGATTTTGTTTTGTCCGTTTCAAAATGCTGCTTTGCTGCATGTGCTCAAGGGCTTCTAAATTCGTGATAGGAAGAAATGATTTGTTAGGCTAAAGAAAATCAGAAGAATTTTAGATGACATGTCTACCATTATCATCTCTGAAGAACTCCGCATAGAAATTGCCTCCAGAATACTTTCCTGCCAAAAATTAATAAGTAGATTTATAATGTAAGGATATGTGAATGTAGTCATGTGAAGGACCACTGATCTAAACCAAATCAGCCTGCAGAGAGGACTAAATTATGCAGGAGGCCGGAATGACATTAATGTACATTGTCTATTCCCATTCTTTTCCATTTTCTGTGAATGCATATATATTTTGGGATCTTTGTGCATATTTTCTTAACCCTTTTTCTTTTGCATTCTGGAAAAGCAAGAGGGTAACTATAAAGGAGTGTGTTTAGGAGTATAAAAAGCATTATACTGCCTAGTAGTATGTGAACCTGGCACATATTTATAATAGTAAGACTGACTTTTTAAAAAATCAACCATGCCAGAATTTATAATCACATACAAATTCCAGACTTTTACATAACAGTCCTTAAAAACAGATACCTTTGGAGTGCCTGTCATTCTGGTCTTCTGAATATGGGCTGCTTGTCCTGACATGCCAGTTGCT
>NDGM010986866.1:0-15670 GCA_002564305.1 Octomys mimax | reverse complement strand
TTTTTTTTTTTTTTTTTCTATTTTCCAACTGGTTCAGCATCACACAAGTATAGAGTCCCCTCCTCCCCCACAAAAAAATTTAAAAGCTTTTTTGGCAAAGCCAAAGACATTTACACTTATGAAAGAAACTATTTTTAAGTTCCAGCGATAGGGAAAGAGAGGCTTATTTATAAACCTCTCCAAATAATTGCACCTATTCTTACCAAGTGACTGGTGTTGATGGATGAACTAAAGACGCAGCGTAAGGACTCCTAGCTGACTGCCCCTGCCACTGTTGCTGTGTGGGCAGAGCCAGCCAGAGAGAGAGTCCTGTGTCAGTGGGGGTGACATTTCTGTCACCTGCGCTCCCTGGAGGCATCTCTTCTGCTGTGGGCGGAGTCCCTTCCTCAGCTTCACTTAGCTCCTGCTGGCCAGGGAGAGGCTGCAGCCCTTGGACCTGCGGGTGTGGAGCCCCGTGTGGGTGGGCAAGGCCCTTTGGCCAAGGTCCTCCCTCTTCCGTCCAGCCCCCTCCCCCAAGTATGCCCTGCATGTCTGGGGACATTCAGGAAGACAGCCCTGGGGCTCAGATTTCCTGAGATTCCCAGGAGCGCTTAGGTTTGGGAAGCCCTGCTCTGTAGAACTCAAACCATTGCATTTAGGTTTTAGGTAAATGAGAAAGCTTTACACAGGATGGATGCTTCTTGGACTGGTACTGGAAAGCTCAGCCTGGACTTAGACAGGAACGAGACTCCTCATGGTACCCTCCAGCACGCTGAGAACTTGGCTATCAGGCTGGGCCATCTGAACTGGCTGAGTGGGGATTCAGCTAAGGACTCCTACCAGAGGCTTGCAAAGAAAATCATCAGACAGATGAGCCCAGGGTGTGGGAAGAGGCAGGAGCTTACGTTGAGGTATGCAGTGGGCCTAGTTCACATGGTCGGCTCTGTGAGCCTCACCAGCTGCCTCCTCAGTGATGTGCACGCAAGCCGGACGAGAGCACAGGCGCACACGCCCAGACGGGCCATACAGCAGGGTGGAGGAGGCATCGTTTATAGGACAAGACCCACACAGACATGCCCAAGTCGAGATGCTCCACTTGGAAGGGACCCACTTGAGAAGCGACACTATGTGCTCACATCTGAAAACAGACACTAAAAAATGTAACACGCAAGCACTGAGAAAGCCTTCACAATTACCTGCTCACAAGAAAGCAGTAACTCAGATGGCAAACGGTCCTCAGTGACCCACAAGCTCTTGGTTTCTTACCCATAGTCTGAGACTCCTGCAGACCCAAGGCAGAGAGGTGTGGGCATCTCACAGTTCTCTCCACTCTGGAGGTGACAAGGTCCATCACCCTGGGTGACCATCTCCAGGGCAGGACTGTGACGACACCCAGGATCCATGCCCTGAGCATGACACCTTTCCTCTCTGCACACAGCTTGGCTCTGAAAAATCCCTCACGCCGGTCGGTTGCAGGACGCTACTCGCCCCCACCCCGTGGAGAACCACGGGACATCTAGGAAGCAATGACCAGGACAGCCCATCGTTGCCTGGAAATTACTTCTCTTCCTTTGCTTTCTTTTTCAGTTTGGTGTGATGAGAAGTCTCCTCGTGAGCTCTCCCCACTGGGTAAGGATCCCTTGTCGCCAGGGACCAGCTGGCTTTGTCCACTCACCAACTGGTGGGCATGTGGCTCACATTGTGGTGTTGCAGCAGTGAACGTGGCAGGGTTGGCGCCACGCAAGACACTGACTTCAGTTCTTGGGAAGAAATGCCCTGAAGCGGGACTGCTGTATCGGATTATGGGCCTGCTTTTAATTTGCAGAAGAAGCTCCACACGCTTTCCGTGGTCTGTGCCGCAGTGCACAGCGTTCCTGTTTCTCCACATCCTTCCCACAGTTGTGGTCACTGGCGTCTTTGCTAACAGCCATCCTGGCAGGTGGGAGGTGACAGCTCACTATTATTCGATATTCATTTCTCTGATGATCCCTGACGTGGAGCACGTTCTCCTGACGTGGTGCATGTTACCTGACATGGAGCACGTTCTCCTGACGTGGCGCACGTTCTCCTGTTGTGAAGCATTTTCTCCTGACATGGCGCACATTCTCCTGTTGTGGAGCACGTTCTCCTGATGTGGCGCACGTTCTCCTGATGTGGAGCACGTTCTCCTGACGTGGTGCACGTTCTCTTGACATGGCGTACATTCTACGCCAGCTGGCTGCGTGCTGGCCTTGGCATCTGCGTCCCCTCAAGTCCTGCTTCCACTTTGGGGCTTTCCTTAACCACTGAGTCTCCTGCGTGCTGTCACCCCAAATCTGCTGCATAGCTTGGAAGTGTCCCCGCTTTCATTCGTGGCCCTTCAGTCCATTCACTGCTTCTTCTGGCAAGCTACAAAGCAGCGACTTTGAGACAGCGGGAATCCAGCGACTGCCCTCCCCAGAGGCAGCAATGAGGGAAGGCCTCGCGCGCCCAGTCCTCCTACTCAAGCTGTCCCGCAGGTCCCTGCAGGTCCTTGGACCAGGCCCAGCCACCCAGGTTTTACTCAATTCTGCAAGCGGCTCACAGTTTTGTGGCGCCCTGCACATGCAGAAAGAGCTCGCCCTCCCCCTCGAGTGTGCTTGACCTTCTCCTGGAAGAACCCACCTTGTTGCAGGAAAATCCAGAGCCGCGCTCCTGGCCCTGCCAGAACTGTCCCCAAGACGCGGCAGCTAACTGGAGTTCTATGCGGCTTATAAGAGAAAGCTGCATTAGGTGTTTTAAAGGCAGCATGATGCTTGTGGTGGCATTGGCACAGAGCTAGCCCCTGGGGACAGCGAGCAGGGAGAATGTGCGCAAACCATGATGTGTGTCAGCTGGGCGGCATGAAAGTAGGAAGCCGTGAGCATTCAGAAGAAAAGGAAGACATGGCGGTCAGCAGGAGCAAGCCACCCGTGCGCGAAGCCAGGGGAAGTGCGTGGATGGTGGCCCGGTGGGTGGGGAGGGCTGCGCTGCACCTGGAGCAGGCTGACAAACTAGAGCCACACAGTGCCAGTGCATCAGCAAGTGACTGACCTGTGGGCCGAAAACAGGCTGGAGGACGCCCCCCGGGGGACACTGACCACAGGACTGTGGCCTGGAGGGAGCGGAGGGAAAGGAGCAGGGAGTCGGGCCGCTCCCATGGAGGAGCTCCTGTCTCCACAGGCCCGCTCCGATGCTCTCTCCAGCTCCTCCAGGCCTTCGGCACAGGCTCCTCCGCCTGCATCTCCACGACGTGGACTGTCACAGCGTTCCCTGAGCTCCAGGCAAGCGCTGTGCGTTCTTCAGGCCCTATTCCCAAGGCCGTCGGAGCCCACGTTACACATCCTTTCCGTATCACATACGCAGACATACATCATGTACATGCGCACATACACGATACACAGCTGTGCCAGGACGGACGAGCACGGGCCCTGGCCCTTGCCTGTTGCTGTGCTTAGAACGCGCCCCTCCACGTGGCCAAGCACTCCTTCCTCTCCTGCTGGGTGCAAACTCGGACTCCTCATCAAGGCTGCTTGTGAGCACCCTGGAATGCTGAGGGGCCTTTCCATGCGAGCCTCACCCTCAGCATTGCGGGAGGCGCCCAGTGCCGGGGCCTGCACGCTGCCATCTGAGGCACCCTCAGCAGCGGCGGCCCGAGGGACGCCTCTCCTCGGTCAGGCTGCCTCCCAGCTGGGGGAGCAGCACTCATGCGAGACGTCTGGTCTCTGTCAGATTTATTTATTCCGCCCCAGTAAAGAAGGGCTGCATTATCTGACCGCTGAGCTTGTGGAGGATAAAGCGGCCATGCGTAGCTCTTCCTCGCTGCTGTCCCTGCGGGAAGCCTAGGTCTCAGCGTCCCTGCCCTGCAGGCCTCCGCAGGCCTCCGCAGCCCCCCACCCGACCCAGAAGCCAGGTGTGGGCTATGACCTTTGTGGAAAGGAAAATGAAAGTCAAGTCTAGAAGATGATGTGCATACAGACATGCAAGAGAGCTCACGGGGAAGCGAGAAGGCGGGGCTTTTCTGCAGCCCCTTGCATCCGGGCCACACAGCGTCCCGTGAGTGCCAGATGTGCGCACTGGTGTCTGCACTACACCAGGCCTCTGTGAGCACGCCTCCTTACATTTGTTCTCTTTCTCCTTCCATCAGGAGACGACATCCACATCGTCGCCCACCAGGCCTCGCGTATCCCTCGGGCTTGCTTTGGCCAGCAGCATGCTCAGAAGAAACGCGGCCTGGCTTGATGCAACTTCCGAGTCCCGCATTTTCCTGTTCACCCTCTTGCCTTGGCCTCGTGATGCAGGGAGGCCTGAAAAGGCTGCACAGTGCATGTATGGAGTGAGCCAAGCTCTACACTCCAGAGTGAGGCTCACTGAAGCCTTCCAGGCCCAGGCCAGCAGCTGGGTGGCTGCAGCCACACCAGTTCAGATGAGAACAGCACAAGTACCACTCAGTGGACCCAGCCAGACATCAAGAGGACAGTGCACCTCTGTGTCGAGCCTTTGGATTCGTAGGGCATGGTTCCATGGCCCAGGCTGATGGGTGCAAGGAGTGTGTTTCTCTGCCCATAGAGAGGATTTCCCACAGCCTGGCCTACCATTGCCCACCAAGCCTTAGAGCTTTGTGTTGAAAGCCCCTACTCGTCCTCCTCTGTGGAGCGATTCCCCTACGCCCCTCACTCACTTAGCTCCTTTAGTCGGAACCTACTTCACTGCCATGGAGGGGGCCACACACTTCCTGCTGGAGGACAGTCACTTGTGTCCCTCAAGACAAATCCTTACCTCGCTAGTGGCATGTGCCACTCTGGCAGCCCCACCAGGCACCTGGGCTGACTAGTGCTGATTAGGGATAGGCCAAGCCCAAAGGAATGTGACTCAGATTCCAATTTGCAAAAGGAGCCTGTGCATTTGGATTTGGATTTAGAGTGGACCAAGAGTTCCCTTCATCAGCTTAAAGCTCTTGTTCTTAAACCCGGTCATAATATGGCATGGTCCTCCCACATAGGAGCTCAACTAGACCACCACACTCCTCGTAAGGCTACACGCTGGTCTGCCAGTCTAGGTCCCAGTCAAAGACAGCCTGGACTCTCCCTTCCAACAGTTTCATTTGTACAAAAGCTTCATGGTTGTTCTAGGGCTTTTGGGGGCATCTGTGTTACTGTTTTGGTCAGAGATGTTTCTTTAATGCTGGAATAGGAGTAGAAAGTGCAAGAGGTTTTTGCAAGATTAAGTTTTGGTCTGCGGTGGCCCCTAACCCAGGAGGGCCACAGGAGCCTCAGCAGCAGGCGCTCACTGACCTCTTGTATACGTTTGCTATCTCCCTGGCACAGTCCTGAGAGGGCCCCGGTCATCAGGACGCCTCCCCACCAGATGAGGATGCAGAGGCGCCTGGCCGGGCCAGCCTGGCCCCACCACCTGGCGAGGGGAACCGTGATACCAGAGATGTCATCAGCGAGAAGCTCCTTTCTAGTAAATGTGAAGGTGTTAAGCACCTTGCTCAGAAAGAAGCTAAATGCTCAGTTCCACAGTAGGGAAACAGCAATGGGCATGCACCCCAGAGTGTCAGGGTTTAGATCATCTGATCCAGTTTCTTTGGGTTTTTCATTTGTTTTTGTATTTTGTTAATTTATTTTTTGAAAAGACTTTTTAAACAGTTTAAAGAAAACATTATAAACCACACAGAATTTCACTAAACAAAATGACAGGAATTCAGCAATGATTGTTGGGGACCATGGAGAGAACTTAGTGGTCTAAACACCTGCCTAAGCAAGTGCAAGGACCAAGGTTTGTTCCCCAGTACCATACACCATGCTGGCCCTCCCTGGGCACAAGCTGGTCACCAAGCATGGGTGCTGTGGTGCATGGCTGTAATCCCAGCCCTGAGGAGGCTGAAACAGGAGTCTGAACTGTACAGTGAGACCCCGCACCAAATACAGAAACTTTTTTAGAAACTGGTTGTTACGTTGCATGTCAGATTAATAGATATAATCATTCAAATTGATCAAAAAATTAAAAAGATGAAAAGAATTAAGCATTAATTGCTTTTCTCAATAGACCAGCAGAAATCAGCAGTCCAATTATCCAAGCCATCCTGTGTATACATATATATTTGTTTTTCTCTTCTTTCTTTTCTCCTTACGTGCAGTGAGACTAACACTCAGGAGAAACAGATTCTTCAGATCTCTGTGGGGCCACTGTGCCCCTGGCTGGGAGGAGGCTGCGGCTGGCACGTGGGACACACAGTGCCCAGTGGACAGAGGACAATTGTCCTTGGCCACGCGGGTTTGGCTCTCCTGGTGCACCCAGTGCAACTGGGCAAGAGTCTGGGTCCTGCAGGCCTGACCCTCATCACCACCAATCTGGAGCATAGGTTTGTCCCTCCTTATAGGGAAGGGGGCCCTCTGCTGAGCAGGGGACCCCAGCAGCCAAAGTCGCCACTGGAAATAATAAAACTGGAATGGAGATTCCTACCCCACGGGGAATGACGCCTGGCTCCTCTGCCAAGCACGTGCTAGAACAGCCAGGATCCCCTGTCACAGACAGAAGCACAGGGATGATCCAGGCCCAGCAATCCCAGGGCAGGAAAGCAGAGCCAGCCAGCAGAGCAGAGTCCACCCTGAGGGCTATAGCTGCTTAGGTGGAGGAGGAGAGCACCCACGGTCCTGGGGTGCAGGAGGGGCCCCCAAGCAACGACAGAGCTGCATGCAGCCAGGCCTCTGCGCCAGCCACGAGATGCACTCCGTCCTTGGATGCCGATGAGGCGCGCTTCTTGTTCATGCTTTCAAACTGCACAAACAAGCCTCTTCGGCCTGTTCTATGTATCTTGGATTTTCTCTTTTTCAAAGTTAAATAGAGAAGCTGCAATACTTTTAGGAGCAGCAGAGAAGAAATAGGCCAGAGGTGGTGTTCACAGCCTCTGTGGGCAGCAGACGTGGCTCCACGGCCCCAGGCTCACGGCACTGAGTCCACAGAGACAGCGTCAGGGCTCTCCTTGTTAGGGCCATCAACAGCAGCTCGGGAGAGCTGGGAGATTACAGGTTCTCAGTTCCCAGCGCTCAGATTCCAATGCTCTGAATTTGTCACCTCACCAAACAAAAAGCAAGCAGCCTCGGCTGTTGCGGTCACCCAACCTCCCTCGCCCCCAGCATGCTCCCTCATTAGCAGCAGAGCTCCAGGACACAGGCCTCAGGCAACTATGAGATTCAGTTAAAAATGCACAACCACCACCAACACTTTCTGGGAAAGCTGCGTCCACTCAGGAGCTGTGACTCGGGTAGCCCTTGCGGGAGGGAGCCGTGGCTAACCAGACCGCCCGGAGGTGCCCGGCAGGCCCCTGCCTCCTGCCTGGGGACCTCTTCGGATCTGGAGGATGAGACCCAAAGCTCTTGCACCCCTGCTCTGGGATGAAGGCGACTGCTGAGCCCCCTGAGCGTGAGTTCCTCTGCGCTCTTTCTCCAAAGGCTGCTCCTCCTAATCCCAGGGAGCTGGGGCCCTGAAGTGCCCTGGTCCACTCCGTCTGCCTCCTGGTTGGCTGCTGCTGGGATGCCGGAGGCCTGGGGATGTTTCCTTGGGCCCAGAGGATGCCCACTGAAAGAAGTGCTGCAGCTCACGGTGCCCCAGGTGACACAGGCAGGGCACACGTGGACACCACGGGCCGCAGCCCCACTCACCTTCCCCTGTGCAGCAGTCACGCCCCCAGGTGGAGAGAGCAGAAATGCTGGTTCCCACATGGCACAAGGACCCACGTGGGCCCAAGCAGGAAGCCCGAGCTCTGTGGTGTGTGCTGCTCCCACCTGGACCTTTCTCTAAGCAGAGCAGACCCAGTGCTTGCAGCACTGGGCACCTTGTCTCTGGTTCCTGACGGGCTTTCCCTGCATTGTTTTGCCCCCCACGTGCTCTGGACATCTCTCTGAGAGCAGGCTCAGAAGCTTCTGCACCAGCTGTCCCTGCCTGCCAAGTATCACAACAGCCTGGTCCCTGCATCCTGGTCCCTGGCCTCTCTCCCTGCCACTGCCCCTCATGGGTTGGCACAGCCAAGTTCAGTGAAGGCTGGAGATGCAGGGACAAGGAGGTGCGGGGAGGGGCTCCACCTCCTTTCTCATGGATTGCTGCCAGCAAAAGAAATAAGTCCACACATCTCCAAAGAAAGTCATGATGCACACTGGAGCCCTGATTTCCTCAGACAGAGGAGGCTGAGCTTGTGGAGAACCCCCATGTCTCTGGACCCCTCTTGGGTGCATCAACCTTGCAACATGAGGAGCCAGGCTGGGCCAGGACTCAGGGATGGCCAGGCAGGTGGCACCTGTGCTCCTAACCTAGTCTCAAAGGAATCTGGCTTTTCCAACTTTCAGAAGGCAAAGGAGTGCAGGGACAGAGCCCTTGCTGAGGTCCCAGCCATGTCCCCCGTGGAAGGTCCAGCTGTTGTCTTGGAGATCATCTCCTCTCCCCACTACCAAAGCCAGCCTTGTGTTGTCACCTGTGGGGGTGCACAAATCCCTTTTGCTGCAGGAAGTGGAGTCCTGCAGATGCCAGTCCTGAACTTTGATGTTTTGCTCAGCGCAAACACAGCTCTTCACAGCTTCCTGCAGTGAGTCCCAGTAGTGGGTTGATGGTGTGTTGTTTAGAGTGTTTGTTGACTTAGCAAGGGAGGGAATGTGTCTAGTCTGCGTGGTGCCCGGGCCCTCTGCTAGAGATGCCACTTACCTCAGCAGCATTGGTGAGATGGGCTGTGCTCCCCAAGAGCGGCCCATTCCTCTTCCGCTTTTAGTGCACACACTGTCCTTATGTGACCCAAGCCTTCCCTGGTGTTACTCAGCAGTGGAGGCAACCAGGGAGAAATGGCAACCTTTTCCTGTAGAGTGTAACAGGTGTAACCACTGGCCCTCAGAGCCACCCCCATGCTCCCACTTGGCTTCCATCTCTTGGGCTCACTGGATGCCGCCCCTCCACCACTTCCTGTCAGAAGCCAGGCCACTGTGAAAAGGCTCAGCCCTCTCTTCCCAGCCCACCCCATGGCTGTGCTCTGTGTCTCCTCCTTCTCTCCTTGCACACCTGCCTGCTGGTGCTCAGGTCCCTCTCTGTCCTGCTGGGATGTGGACTCGCCTGCTGGTCTCCCTCTCCATTCTCCCTCCATCCTCGCATCTCTGAGTGCACAGGTGCTCAGCAGTTGCCCTCTGGGCCACTGTGCTGCCGCAGCTCCCCAGGCCTGAAGTCCCGGCCCCCACATTCTCATGCCTCCCTGCCTGCTCCCCCCACCACTCATGTTGAGCTTTTCATTCTGCGTCCCATGCAGCTCTATTTCACACCTCGGTAGCCCTGCTAATGCTCGTCCCCTGCCTGCACGCTCCCTGTTCTGTAACGGAGCCAACTCCTAAGCTCCAACCCTCACTCCTCCCCCACGGGCTCCCCACCCACACCTCATGCAGCATAGACAGCGTCCCTTCCTGACAGCAGCAAAGCCAGACGTCAGGCTTCTGCGGGCCTTCAGCACCGGGGACAGCTCCCACGTGCCTGCCTGTGATGATGGCTGATGGCCACAGAGCTGCCCTTGGAGCTCAGAGCTCCCAGCTCCCGCAGGCACAAAGCAGCCATGTGGGTCCCTGCTGCCTCCTGCTGCCAGGGATGATGTCGGATTGTCCCCACTCTGGCTGATCCTCTAGGTGCTGCTTTTGCTCAAGTAGACAGCTTCTTCCCCAGGTGTCACATGGCTGCCCAGCCTGCCCATCTAAGGCCCAATTTCTGTTTCTTGCAGTTCCTGTTATATCAAAAATGTTAATCAGCCACTGGGGCACATACGTGGAATCCCAGCACTCCGGGAGGTGAGGCAGGAAGAAAAAGTAATAACTACTGTGAGCAATTTAGTGAGACCTCCTCTCAAAACGCAAACTACGTTTTATTCTTCTCTTGCTGCACTTCTGCCCTCAGCTCCCTCGCAAGCTCGGGAAGAGCTCCCTGGGGACTAGGCGAGCGGCATGCTTGGGAGCCTGGGCAAAGCCCTCCTGCCGCCGGCCCACCTGTGCTGCTCGGTGCCGGACTCACTCTGTCACCTCCCCAGTGGTGCTGTCCTGCCGCTCTGCACCAGGGCTGCAGTGACAGGGCTCCACGTGTTGCTTTAGCTCATGCAGTGCTCATGTCTGATGTCCTTCTGATGTCCTCACCTCACACAGCCAGGTCCCCTGGAACTGGGGAAGGCTGATGACACTCACCCTTGGGCCTCCACTAATCTTCGTCAGGCAAGATGGCCCTAGACTGTCTTGGGAGACCCATCTTCTTCCAGGGAATCAGCCCCACAAAAAAGCCTCTTCCATGTGCATAAAGCCAGAGCCATTTCAAGGGGGTCTTGCCCCCTGAGCTGCAGTGCCCTGGAGCTGAGCCCCAGCTCCCTAGCCAAAGACATCCACTCCAGGTAGACAGCAAGGCACAGTCACCTCAGAGGACAGTTGTGCTCCTGCACAGCCTCAGCACCCCAGCCTCCCTGGCCAGCCGGGCTGTTCTGTGTGGCTTCTATCCTACAGTGGAGTCTCATTCAGAGAAGTGCTTTGGGCTCTCCAGAGAGCAGAACTTAAAACCACACAGCTGGTCACACAGGTGCTGCACATGGCGTGGTGACACACGAATTCTGTGCAGGGCTAGGGCTTTTGTTTCCCAAGTCGACCTCGGGCACCAAGCCCTGTGTGGCTGCTCTCTTTTTACACACTTGTTCAGGTCTTCTTTCCTTGAAGGTGATGCATATGGAATTTATAGGAAGCCTGTGCCCACCCTCAAAGCCAATGGTTATAAAATTCATTAGCAGATAGTGATGCACAGCTAGATAAATTAGAATCTAAATGACACATTTTAAAATGCTTAGTTGTCTATTAATGTAAAACTTTGCCTAGAGTTAGTGGTTTAGTCCACAAAGGCTTTACCACAGCCACAGCGTTGTGAGTCAGGAACCCATGCAGGGCTCAGCTGGGCGATTCTCTTTCTCTTTGTGGCATATAATAAACACCCATGGGAGTGCTCTCTGTCAGACAAGATCTTTGCTTGTATATCTGTCTTGAGCTCTCTGGGGACCTCCTGTTTCCCATGTGTGGCCCTTTGGGATGACAATCAGGGAGGGAGGACATCTCCCATGGCGACAGCCTCTGGGGTGAGTATTCTGTAGACCAGGAACTGCAAGCTCCCATTCTCTGAAGGCAGCGCAGTGTCATTTGCTGTCCTCATGGATCAGCCAAGCATCAGTGCTTGCCAGGGACCAGAGAGGATGCAGCCCTCACTGCCTCTCCATGTCATGAGGAGGAAAGAACCCGTAGCCACTTGCAATGCTCCTGATGCACCTCCACCGCAGACATCAGCAGAGAGACTAGGATGCCTCAGATGACCTGTCAGGGGCAGGGTATCAGCTGGGTCCTCTGGGGACATTGTAAACCAGCAGCGGGCAGACACAGGTCAATCAAACTGCAGGGTTGGATTTTACACACTTGAATTCACTCCCAATCCTTAAAATTGGGATCAAAACTTCACATAAAATCTGTTTTCAGTGTTCTGCAGAAAGCCAACCTCGCCAGCACCTGGCTTGAATTGCCTAGGTTACCTCAGGCTCCCGTGGAAGCTCCTCCGCCCAGAGGACGGCCGGACAGGCTGCCTCAGGCCCTGCGCGTCTGGCCTGTCTGCTCTTGACGGCCCTTGAGTTTTTACCCCTCATCTAGAGACGCAAACATGAATGCAGCCTAATTCTACCTTCACCAAAGCCATGCTTTGGAACCATGACTAAACCATCAATGCTGGTCACCGCAGGGTCTGGGGCAGGGTCACTTCCCACAGCATCCCCTCGGAGTGAGCCAGAGGACCCAGGAGAATTTCCAGGGCTGTGAAAATCAGCTCCCATTTTTACCCTTGTTTTTACTTCAGTACACACTAGAAAAATGTAAGCACTCCACCAAACCACTGATTTACAAGAATGGCGCCCAGACGCCCAGCCCCTCTTCTAGCGCCTCCAGGGATTGGTTCTGCAGTTACATATAACGTGAACTAAACTATGTGTGCACAAACGCTAAACAACCCAGACACGAGGCATTACTGTCTCCTTCTGGCCACACTCCCCTCTAGAGCAGCGAGATCTTAGGGGCTGTTACTCCACTGCCTTTTCAGAAATGTGCACCACCCATGAGCCCCCAAGCTGATGTGCTTGGCTTTGCACGCTTCGTGGGTTGTATCAAACGAAGGCTTCGGTGCACACCTGTGCTTGCTCACTCTGCTCCTCGCGTGTTTCCCAGATCCCCTAGGGAGGCCCATGCAAGGTGCTATCTCTCCACTCAAAGTCTTCTGTTCTGTGACTCAGCCCAACTTGAGCTCTTCTGTTGGTGGGCACTGAGGACCCTGCCTCCCAGCTTCCCAAGCCCCAGGTTTCTGCGTCACTTGGTCAAATGTTGTGCCTCCCGCCAGCAGGCAGGAAGGCACCCGCGCTGCAGCTGGCTCGGCCTGGGGGCTAGCAGCCACTCTACTCTGCGTGGCCCTGGGGTGGAGAAGGAGGCCTCCGTGCAGTTTTAGCCTACATCTCTCAGGCTGCCGATAGGGATGAGCGTCTTTCCTGTTCGTTCTGCATCTGGGTCTTCACAGTGATGTGTCTGCATGTATGCCCATTAGCGCCTTCTTTTCTCACAGTGAGAGGGCTTCTTATACATCCTAGGTGATTTTTCTCATTTGAAAATCTTGCTTTTGTGTGAGTAGTGTATTTTTCCAGACAGTTTTAATTTAGTATAGTTAGAATTATCAAATTTTCTTTGGCTTTTGTAATTATTTCATTCATTCAGTTATCTCCTTACTCTAAACCTACAGATATGCCCAGAAAAATAAATTTTCCCTCTAAGTACTTTGTATCTTACACTCAAATCTTTCATCTCTCCGGAATGTCCACTTGGGTAAGATGTGGCACAGGTCCCAGTGCCCTCTGCCCACCTTCTGCTGGTGCACTGTCTTATTTAGCATGGCCTTAAAAATACTACAGAGTGGGTGCTTCCCCACCCTCTTCTTGTCAAGAATGTCTTGGCTATGCTTGTCATTTGTTCTTTGCTGGGAATGGTGTTTCTTTTTAAATTGCATTTTCTAAATGCTTATTGTTGGTACATAGAAATTCAATTATTAAAACACTAAGCTTAAGCTTAACTCCAGAAAACTTGCTAAATTCTATTAATGCTAATAGTTTATCTTCAGATCATATGAATATGCTCTGTGTAGGACAAAAATGTTATCATTAACCAGTGACAGTTTTGTCCCACTAGCTGCTTCTCAGCCTTGTGGCTAAAATCAAGTGTAGTTTTGTTCCGCAAGATACCGTATTTCTGATCTCTGTTTTTTAAAATGCATTTAGTGCAGGGTCTCCAGGGTCTCACTACACAGATCAGACTTGGAGTGATCCTCCTGTTTTCAGCCTGCCAAGCACTAGGATCACAGGCGCCTGCTACCACATCCAGTCTCAACTGCTGTCTCAGTGCACCCCAGGGGCAGGGCCAGCATGGCACACCAGGGATCAAGTCCCTGCTCTGCTTCTGCCTAAACAGGCGCTTTAATCCACTGAGCTATCTGGCCGGCCCTACTTACTGTATTTCTGATTTAAGAAGAACACTTACAATGTTTCACCATTAACTATGTATTTGCTAAAGGCACTTTTTTATATTTTTAGTTTACTAAGAATGTCTTTTCATGATTGGGTATTAAATTTGATTGGATATCTCTTCTACATCAAATAAGGTAATCATACATTTGTAATATGAGAGCAAACTTGCTTTCTTTGAGTATATTACAGTATTCATAGCATTCTCTTTTTTATACGTGTTTTTGCCAAAATACTTTGACAAGAGCACTAAGTCCATGATTCAGACCAAAAAGTTCTTTTTTCATACAAGCATTGTCTGGGTTGGGAATTATGAACTGGGTTGGGAATATTCCCTGTTTTGCTGTTATCTGGCAGAATTTGTTTAACATATATGTTACTTTCACAGCTGTAAAACTGGCCAGGAAAGTCAGCCATGGAGGGCAGTCTAAAAGAACTGCCTCCTCTTCCTAATGCTAACCCAGGGCATGCGGGCAAGAAATGGGGGCAGGGTGGAAAGGACAGCACTGGTCTAGGCTGCACTGTTCCCAAGAACAAACGACATCACTATGGGCCAGAGGCCTCCCGCCGGCTCTCTGTAGCTGTGAGAATTTGGCCTGGTGCCTCCTCTGATTCTGGGTTTTCCTGCTCTCAAAAATGATGATTTCCTTTTCGTTTTTCAGAAGAGCAATGAGTGCTTTGAGAAAAGAGCACTGATGGACCACTTAGCCCTTTAATAAATGTTCTCTTTCTCACCTACCGCCAGGACCTCAAAGAACTTGGCCAAAGAAAAGTAAACCTAGTTTCATTTCTGAGCACGTTCTGTATCCCTGACTTCGAACTGATGCACTTGTGCAAACAGAGCTTCCCGGAAGATCGCTAAGTGCCCCGTGCAGTACTGGACAGGAGGAGGTGGGAAGCACTGATCTGGGCTCCATTCTCTACCTCTCCGCTCTTGGCCTTCTTTGTCTGTCCCAGAGCCAAACCTTGGAAACTAGATCGCGGCTTCTTTCCCACGGGGAGCACAGCCAGCGGCCCGAGCGCACTGGGCAGCTCTGTGGGGCCTGGAGACTCTGGCTACACGGGCGCTATGGCTCCTGTCGCTGCGTTTCGGCCTCACTATGCTCTGGGCATCCCCGCCAAGGCCCACCTAGGCCGCACCAGGAGTGGCGCCCACGGGCCCAGGGAAGCCAGCCCCACAAACTAGCCCCAGTATCTGGGTGCATGTGCAGGTCAGCACCCTGGTGCTGACAGAAGGCCTTCCACCCCTCCATGGGCTGTTAGCATCCACACCAAGGGAGGGCAGTCCTGGCCATCAAAGGCTGGTGCCTGCATCAAGACCAGGACCTGCTCTTGGGCAGCTCAAGGGACAGCCTGGAGATGAAGGTGATTGGGCCACTGTTACCACGTTCCTCTATGGGGCTACAAGTGTGTCCGCAAAGCCTGCTCAAGACCCCACTGCACTGTCAGCCACTTGAGGACAGGAATCTGTCTCTGTATTTATCTTAATCCTTAAATGGGGTTGGCACACAGAGTAGCTGCTCAATTAAAAGTCCCCGAATGCTCTTCTCTCTGAACACAGTTTGCCTTGTGCGGACTTCGGTTCCTGCCTCCTGTGTAACTTGCTGCCGCCCCTTTCTCAGATGACACCCCAGGAAGCCTCCCAGCCCTGGCCAAAGCCTCCTCATGGCACAGAGGGCCTGCGGTCTGCCACAGCCACCGTGTCTCGCAGCCCTTGCTCTCTGTGTGCTGCCTGTCGCGTGTCCTAAAAGGCCTGCTGATAATATGATGGCAATACGGGTCTTTTCTGATCTGAGAGGGATGGACTCAGCCAGTGCTTGCTGGCTGCTTAGCCAATGCTCAGAAAACACACCTGAGAAATGGACAGAGGAAATAAGGAACAGCAGAGTCAGAAGGCAGAGCAGGGACGCAGCCCTGAGACCTGGGGCGTGGCGAGCAGGCCGGGTTTGTGGGGTGGCGCTGGCAGGGCATAAGAAGGTGCCAGCCACTCCCCCTCCTCGGGATGCAAATGGAGACACAGGAGCCCACAGAAGCCATAGCCTCTGGAGAAGGTGACTGAGGCTTGTGTCACCTTCTCAGCATGGGTCTCAAGTGGACAGGGGA
>NDGM010986865.1:0-13097 GCA_002564305.1 Octomys mimax | reverse complement strand
GTGAGACCCTGAACACCCTGTAGACCATTCCCTAAAATACAAAAAAAAAAAAAAAAAAAAGTAATGATAGATTAAAATGCCAATAAGTGTAACGTCTAGGATGAATCTTTCAAATACTATTTAAAAATAAACAATAGAATAACATAAGCAAAAATGGCAGAGCAAAATATTTTTAAATCTCTCCCATAAAATATTGGTAAAATTATCAGAATCAATGTTGAAGAATTGGAATTTAAATGCTAGCAACAAGTAATGGAAACACATATTCAATAAAAATTAATTCATTTAGGTATATATAGAACATTTTCTTTAAAAATGCTTAATTTTCCAGGTCCCATTTTTTCTTTCCCAGCTATATGGTATTCTCAAAAATCAAAAGCCTTGGTCAAGAATGAAAATCAACAACCTGGAAGCTACTAGGAAGGAAAGAATGAAAGCTGGGCCCCTCTAAATCATTTCCAGACAATTAGCAATACTTGAAGTAGGTATTTGGGAAGGTCTACTAGTGAAGCATACTTGGTTTAATCTGACTTGGTGTTTAATAGTGTTGAAAAACCTTTTCTCCTGGGATGTTGTTGGAAAGAAACAGAAGTGATTGGTGTACGTTGTGTCAACCTGACATAGTAGATAACAGTTGTGACAAACAATAGACTGAATGAAAAACTTTAAAAGACCACTTGACGGAGTGAGATTTCATGGAAGGCTTTGAAGTTCTCCAATGTATTCCCAGTATTCATGAAATCATTGTGCGCAAGAAGGACTGTATGTCTACTCATCAAGGGTTTAAGAAAGTCCTCAGCTCTCACCTTTGTTAAGCTTGAATATTTTTATAAGAACCTTGTTAAGATGAACTCTTTTTTTTTTAAGATGAACTCTTGAGAACTATGTGGCTGAATGTTAAAGAAAGGCTCCAATACTGATAAAAATTCTTGACATGGACAGAGAGATTTATTTGTTCCAAGTACTGAAATAAAGATCTATCCAACCATTATAGCTAATGACTAAGATAACTGGCTAGAGAACTAATGTCCATATACAACAAAGATGGTAGGCTTTATAAAATTAATTTTAAAGGATCATGAAACAATAATAACAAATAAGAGGGAGGGTGGATAATCTCTCAGAATTGGAAAAGTATTTCAAATGTCAGATTTTTAAGAAAAATTTTAATATATACAAAAAATATACTGTAAAGTTTAGCCTTTACAGTAACGAAAGTCAATAAATATTGTCCCTGAGGAAGCTCACATATTGAACATACTACATGGATTTTATTTTTTTTAAGTTAACAGCATTTTTTTAGAATTTTTCATTCACTTTTGACCTTGAACCTTTTAATACATGGCTAAGTTTTAATTTCCCAGAAGGAGACTGTTATAGGAAATAACTCTGATTTGTGTTATATAATTTCTGGGCAAGTGCAAGAAAACTGAATCAAGGGTCCATCTAAGACCAAATCAAACTATCTCCTATTTATATAATTTGCTATCTACCATCACATATAGGACAAAATTAGGGACATGACTACTTGTAAGAAATCAACAGCAAGTGAGCCTGCAAATGCTACCTCTTTTGTTCTGCGCTATACTTCCTTGATATTTTAAAGGCCTATAAGCTTTTTTAATAAAGAAAGAAAACTTCATTATACATAGATTTTAAATCAGCTATCTTTATATGATAAAACAGCTGAAGATAATCATGTATAAATAAGCAGAATGAAAATACGAGAAAAATGTTTCATGCGATACACAAAGATCAAGGAAATAATTGCATAAAATAACTTCATAAAAATTCTAGAAGTAAAATCTATAATAATAATGCATAAGATAAATCATTGGAGAGTCTAACAGTACATTGACGGAGACAGAAGATTAAGCAAACTTGAATAAAGTCAAGTGGAATTATCCAAACAGAATGAGAAAGGAAGGAAGCAATAGAACGCTGTCTCAGAGACATATGAGGCGCAATCAAGTATGCCACAATGTATGTATGAAGACTCAGAATGAAAGCAAATATATAGAAATGGTATTTAAAGAAACAATATCTCCCCACAGCTTCTCAGATTATGTTACTCTATATGTGAAAAATGTTTAAGAACTCTATGTAGGATAAGCCCAAAGATTTATACCTCGCCAATATTAAAACAAGCGGAAAATCTTAAAAGCAGGAAAAAAAGAAAAGGAAAAAGAAAAAAATAACCTCCATCAAACACAGGAATGCCCCACAAGATTAACAACTAATTTTTATTAGAAACAATGGGCCCAGAAGACAATGGAGTAAGTTATTCAGTATAATAGCAATAATTGTCAATCAAGATCCTACATATAAATGTATTGTAAATATAAAGAAGATATTAAAATTATATTTAAAAACTCAGAAAATTTGTGTTCTTTTTAAATTCAAAAAGCTTTTATTTTTAAACTTATTTTAAACTATATTCAGAATATAGAATATGCCATTGGTCTTGAAAATTATATATTTCTTTATTTTTTAAAATTTATTTTAATTAATTTTATTGAGAAACAAATAGCAATGAGATAAAGAGAAAATTTGTTATCAGATCTGCTATGTAAGAAACTCTCAAAGGAGACCTTCAGTCTCCTGAATAATGAGACATTAGAAAGTAACTCAAATCCACAGAATGAAATAAAAAGAATCAGTAAAAAACAAAAAAAAAATTAGTTAAAAAAAGATAAAAGCAAAAGACAGAATAAATGTATTTTTTGATTGTAAGTCTCGTTTTTCTACATGATTTAAAAGACAATAATCTAAAAATAATTATAAATGTTTATTGATAGACATGGAATGCAAAAATATAATTTGTATAGGAAAATGTAAAGAAAAATGGCATCACTAGGAACAAAATCATTTATATTATTGAAATATGCAAAGAGTTGGTATCAATTTGAATTAAATAGTTATACTGAGATGCTAATTATAATCCATAGAAAAAATAAAAATAATAAAAGAGATGATAAAAAAACAAATTGAAATCGATACAGCAGAGAAAAGTAATTATGCAAGAATGACAGACATGGAAAACAAAGATCACAATGTATGCAGTAATAACAACCTTATTGCTAGTTGTATTAAACATCATTAGATTTAAATCACCAGCTAAAAAATACAAAAAAATTATTTCAAAGCAACCTAACTATGTATTGTCTATAAGAAATACTACTTGAATTCAGATGCAACTAGGTGTAAATTAAATGGATACAAAAGATATGTAATGGAAACAGTAACCAAGAAGAGGTAATTCAGTAATATCAGACAAAACAGAATTTAAGACATAATTTAGTACAAAAGATAATCAGTACATTTGACAATGACATAAAGATCACTCCAGCAAGATAAATGTAGCAATAATAAACATACAGCGCCTAAAAACAATGCCCTAAAATATTTAAAATAAACATTGAGAAAACTGAAGGGAGAATCAGGCAGTTCTACCATGGTTATCCAAGATATAAACAGCTATATTCAGTGATGGGTGGAACAACTAGAACCAAGAGCAGTAAAAAATAAAAGATAAACACACTGCTCTAGACAAAACTCCTTACCCTTGACAATCACATATTGAGATCTTAATCTCTATGACCTTCAAATGTGATTGTATTGGTACATAGTATTCAAAATAATTGTTGTATAATAAAGTCATGTGGATGAACTTTATTCCAGTATGAATTACGTCCTTATCAAAATAAAGAGACTGTTACAAGCTTCTGCACATAGGCGTACCTGGGGCAAGACTGTAGGAAGATACCTAAAGTTGATCATTTTCAAGCCAAGAGAAGAGACTTCAGAATGAAATCTATCCTATGACATCTGACCTCAGACTTCAAACTTTCAGACATATGAGGAAGTATATGTGTGTCATATAATCTACCCTCTCTGCAGTAATTTGTTATGGAAATCCTGATAAGCTGATGTAAATACTACAAGCCAATTAAAATGAATGTACATGTATACAATACTTAATTTGCACCATTCTCTATTTTTTCAAAGTCATATGAAACATTTTGTAAGATAGATCATATATTAGGTCATACAATAATTCTCAGTACATTTAAAATGATTGAAGTTACTCAGGGTACATTCTATGATCACAAAGTAATTCATTCATAAATGAGTAACAAAAGGAAATGGAGGAGCTCACAAATATATAGAAACTAGAAACACACTCCTAAATAATCAATAAAAAATCAAAGAAGAATTAATAATGGACATTAGCTAATACTTTGAGGTGAAAGAACATAAACATATCAAAACTGATAGAATCCAGCTAACGCAAGCCTAGAAAAAAGTTATAAATGCATATATTATGAAAACTAGAAGATCTAAACTCAATAATATAAACATCTTAGCATCTAGAAAAAAAGAGCAAATTAAGCCCACTGTAAGTGGAATAAAAATTTGATAATAAAATATTAGAACAGAAATCAATAAATAAAAAATAATAGAGAAATTCACAAAACTAAAAACTGATGCCTTGAAAAGATCAACAAAGTTTGTTTTTTGGGTTTTTTTCTTTTTTTTGCTGGACTTACAAAGAGAAGGAATGAGAAGATGCAAATTACTAACTGCAAGAATAAATAGCTCATCGTGGTGTTACAAACCTTTAACCCCAGCTATGCAGGATATTGCGGAAGGAGAATCAAAAGCAGCTACGCAGCCTGGGCAACACAGGGAGCACCTATCTCAAAATTTTAAATTTTATAAAAGGATGAGAATATAGTTCAGTAGTAGGTCCCACCTGGTTTTAATACTCAGTACCATAGAAGAGCACAGAAGAATAAGTGAATAGACATTAGCATAAGTTGCAAATACGAAGAACAACTATGTATCAAAAAATTAGATAAATATGTAAGATATAAATTCATAGAAAGATTCAAGATACTGAACTTCATTCTGGACAGAATAAATTATCTGTATAGACACTTACAGTAACTAAGAAAAAAATCATCAATAAATTTATCACAAAGAAAAAGCCATTAAAAGATCACTTCATTATCATTGTAACCAAATATTTGTAGAAAATGTATTGATGTGATCGTTGTGCACCCTCCTCTGAAAAAAATTGTATTATTTTCATTTTAATTTTTATTAGTGTATGTTTGTGGTACATGTTTACTGGCATATTAGGGAGTGGATACAAGTACATACACAGCTTGTTTTTCCATTTAATTTCCTTCCCTTACTTCTCCTCTAATTCCCCTCTCCCCATTCGCACTCTTGTAGGTATCATTAATCTTAGCTCATGTTTACAGCACATAAAATTTACATCTACTGATGTTCTTGGGTTCTTATACATGGCAGATCTTTGTTTGCAGAATGTAACTATATTTAGAAAAATACATAATTCAACTGTAACAAGTAAAATAAAGTCATCAGAAATACAGTATGACTTTAATTCAATATAGTCAATGTGCTTGTAAATAGAGATGAAATGAATAGGCACAGGTAGAAATCCATGAGAACAAAGATATGGGTTAAGCCATCATACAACAAGAAATATCTGAGGTCACTAGAAGCTAGAAAATGTGATGCTAGAAAGTAGTTTCAACATGTTAATCTCAGATTTTGACTGTGAAATTGAGAGAAAAAGAATTTCTGGTCTTCAGACCCAAAGTTGGTGGTAGTTATGGCAGCCTTAGAAAACTAATACAAACAACTAAAACCAGTCCTTTTGCAAGTTCTCCTTTATAAAACTGGGATTAAAAACTTCTAGTCAGTAGAGAAAAATAGTGTGTTTTCCATACCAAAAATACGTTATATAAATTGCCATTCACACATACAGGCGTAAATGTACATGCAGGGACAACCATGCACAGATGCGTGTTAAATCATACACACACATGTATGCACATATGTCACAAAACACATGCATATATTCAGGGAACAGCATTCTTTATGAACTTAGATACAACACAAATCCCTCAGGAAAATTTAGCAAATTAAGCCCCAAAACATAAAAAAAAGTATCATATACTGTAACTGAGATTTTTTTTCAAGAACTGCAGGGATGATCCAACCTAAGAAATCCATAAGTATAATACACCAAATTAACAAAATGAAGGGTAAAAACACATGATCACCTCTTCAGATACAGAAAAGGAATTTGGATAATCCAATTCAAGATGAAGAACATTCAACAAACTAGGAATAGAAGGACATATTCTCAAATGGATAAAGGACATGAGCAGAAATGACAAAAACTTACAGCTAAAACCACACGTGATGAGGAAATATTTACTGCTTTACCCAAGAATAAGCAAAAGATCAGCTTCTTCTCTCTCAGAACTTCTCTTCAAGATTATACTAAGTGTTCTACTCAGAAGCAGGTAGGAAAGAGAGAGCAAAGACATCCAGATTGTAAAAGAAGCAGTAAAACTTTTATCCGAAGTTGTGTTTCTTATTTTTTGAAAAACATTTGGGGCTCAAACTTTTAATGCTTTTGTCTCAGCTTCCAAGAGTGCTATGATCATAGGTGTGAACCACTACTCCTGGCCAGATGATATAGCATATATATATATATATATATGATCTCAAGGGAAACACACACATACACACACACACACACAACCTACAAATTTAAAAGATCAATATGGAAAGCCAAGCTGTATGCTTTTGTAACAACTAAAATGTGTTTCTCAGTGGGTCAGGTTATAATCAATAATAATGATTTTATTCCAGCCCCATTGTACTGTTTTTAAATTTTTGTTAATAATAGAGTAAGACCAAACCACAGTCCCTTTTAAATGTACAAAAACTATAATAGCTTTTGCATGATATTTGAAAGGAGTGACCATGACCTCCACCTTTTTTTTCTCTTCTCCAGCTATATTTCAAGCTATATCTGTGTTCATATGTTTTATTCTCCTTGCTACTTGATTTTATCACCTCAATACACAGGTAAAGAATTATGTAGGTATTCATGCTAGTTACACAGCTGTCAAAGAATCTCTCCTGAGTTAATGAATCCAAGTATGGGTATTTCTCTGTCCTTAATACTAAGGGAAAGCTCCCATAAATATCATATTTATTTATCTCAATAGCATAGGTGATGACTAAAAGCAAGCATAGTCCTATTCTACCCCCTGAGTAAGAAAAATGATGGGTTTGGAGAAGTTTCCAAACATCTGGAGAGTCCCATGACATAACAGGTCCCTGACATAAGAGAGGGTCTCCAAAAGTAGCCTCCTTTTTTCCTGGCTAAGTGATGACTTATTTTGTTTATTTAATTTTAAATAAGATAAAGAAGCCTATGGGGCCTAGGCTACTCATGCTGTTCAGTAAATGAGCTGAATAAATATGATGACTAATCTCCAAATTGGAGGGAACTGCCCCCTTCCTTGTCATCCCTGGTGTGAACTTACACATACATGGGGAGCTACCTAACTAATACGAGACAGGCATAGAGGGGATTGCATTCACCATGAAAAAGTCTCCCATGAACTGGAATAAGAAAGTCTCCCATGAACTGGAACAATGAATACTCAGTTTATTCTTCTCAATTAAAGGAGTGAGGATTGTTATAGTATTTGAGCTAATTATTGGACAACTATGCAATTGTTAGCTTGAACTTGAAATAAGATTTCCACACATCCAGGTCTAACTCCATGATAAAGCCACCATCTTTGGAGTCCTAAAACTTCTCTATTAATATCTCTCTAATACATTATACAAATGTTTTTGTCACAGGTCTGTAGGTCTTCAGGCCTCTGCTAGGCAAAGTATCTGAAGACACTCACATACAAGAATGAATGTTTTTCTTAAACTTGAGCACAGAGGCTGTGTTATGGGTTTGCTCCAGATGTCCCAACCCCCACCCCCAGTATCATGCAATCATGGGGCTGGGGCTTTTATGAGCTGGCTGAACCTAGAGTTCATGATTAGTTCATTGTCTAGGGCTGGGATAGTGCTGCACTCACCCTGGATCCCTGCGGGGATTTCTGGACAAGGGAGGCCCCAAGGCCTCTAGTCCCAGGTCAGGCCTGTCCCTTTGAATGGAATGGGAAGCTGATCACATCCAGAGTCTCATACCACAGACTCCAATCAAAAAACTCCTACAAGGAAGAAAGGAATGTCATGATCTTTGAGTGATTGTGTGAGTGTGAATGTATTTGTGGCTCCACAGTGAAAGCTAGAGTTTGAGTGGCCCCTAACCTAAGTTCCAGGGTGACTGACATTATAGAACATAACAGAGACTCACCTCTGGTAACAGGAGGGTGACCAGGCACCTTAGTCAAGATGCTGAAGCTCTCATGAGGGACACAGCCAGGAAGGCATCTGGGTGGCTTCCTCAGGAAGCTCCCTCTTTTTGTTTGTCACTACATCATTCACAGAAGGGAATCTGAGAGTTCTGGGAAAGGCAGAAAAGCAGGAAGCTAGAAGACAGAGGCACAGTTGGGGTGTGACAGACTGGGCTCCATAGACCTTAGCAATAGGATGTCTTTTCCTTACCCCCATTTTACCCCATCAAGCTGTGGGGATCAGGGCTTTGTTTTATTCGTGGATGTCTAAGGCAAAGTACTTACATGCATGTGTTGAATGCACATGTAAAATTTAAAATTTAAAAATGGCTGGGAGAGCCAGATGTGGTGGCAAACCCTCATTTATGGTTTTGATCCTATTTACAACATGTTCAACTCAAGAGATCCTGCCAGTGCTGTCTTTCTGATGGCAGCATGCTGAAATTGAAAAGTCTGAAGAGTTTCCTAAAGGGTTTTTTTTAACGTGGAAGAGGACTAGGAATATAGCTCAGTGCCATGAGCACCTGACTTGCAAGTACAAGGTTCTGAGTTCAATCCCTGGTTCCAAAAATAAAATAAAATGTGGGAGACTGTACACAAGCTTCACAGACCTTTCAGGACCCCAGCGCATGGAGGCTGTCCATTCACAGTGCCAAAGGACTGAAAGTAAATGTTGTGAGATCCTGTGGACAGATATGTGGGAAGGACAACATCCAAATTTGAGCTAATTTCATCCAAAAAAAAATCTGTTCTTTGATATACCAATTTGGATGAGGCCACTGGGCAGGCCCTAGGGCTGTTGACAGAAGACTGCAGCCTTCCTGGGGCAACATGAGAAAAATAAATGTCCTGAGCTCACTACCTCCCTCTAGAAGGCCCTGGGGAGCCAAAGGCAGTGGGGAATCAAGGTATGGTAAATGTGGCTTTTGTTGGACAAGCAGCTCCAACACTCCCTGTAAACTTCACAAGTTAAGGGCTTTGCCAAAGTGAACACAATACAACTACTAAAAGTGGCCAACAAGGTTTTCATAAATTGAGACAGAGAAACTAAGAGAAAAGCCAACAGGCAAATAAGACAAAGCTCCCCCTCCTGGCTGCCATGTTGGAAAGGTCTGACTCCACATTAAGCCTGGCCCACTACAAAAAGGGGAAAAAACAGGACACCCACCTCTGCAAGACAATCAATATGCCTGCTGTAAACAAATAAGGCACTAAAACATGAATTCCTGCTCCACCAATGAGATTGCAAAATCATCCAGACCTCAACCCCAACCACTGAGGTATCAGGGGGAGCCAAAAGCTGAAAACTTGCTCATCCTGGTAGGAGCCCAGTAAAACTAAAAGACAAAATGGTCCCTTCTTCAACTATTTCAGAACAAAGGATACAAGATGTCTTAGCAAAAAAACAAATATCTGCCTCTCAGTGCATCACTACAAAAGACCAGCAGTCTCTGGGGCTAGAAAATAAAACAAATATTTTGCTTCATCCCAAAACCAACTAACAAAAAATCTCTGAAGGTTTCTGGGAAAGCTGAATTCTGTCACATTTGTATACCAGAATTTTCTAAAAGGATTCATCTACCATATGCAGCCTTGACAGGCCCAAAGGCAAAGCCCCTTGACAGAGATAGCTGTAGAAAGAGACCTTCAAAGAGGTCACAAGGCTACTTGCTCATGCTCCTGCACTAGGACTGTCACATGTGAATCAATCTTTTTGTCTATGAAAAGGGCCATGTGGCACTCAGAGTCCCAATTCAAAGAGCCTACAAGGGCTATGGCATACCTGTCCAAGCAATGAGACACCATGGCAATAACATGAACCCTATGTCTCTGTGCCCCAGTGGCTTCAGTGGCCCTCATCAAAAAGCTAACAAACTGACACTGGAAGCAGCCATACAAGTAAAGTTTCCACACTTGACCATGACCTTGATGAACAACCAAGGATATGAATGGCTCTCCAATGCCAAAATGACCCAGCACAAGGGCCTACTGTGAAAATCCTCAATGTTCAGACTGTAAGCCCAGAAACCTTCTTGTCAACTGAAGAGAGGCCACCAGACCATAACTGTGAAGAGGTCATCATGTTCTCCAGTCACTGCAACCACTGTGAGATGTCACAGCCCAGACCAGATGCCTTTTGGTTTACTGATGGCAGTAGCTTCATTCAGGGTGGGGAACATCTGGCAAAGTACACAGTTATCAATGCTAAATAGGTCACTAGGGCTTGCCCGCTGCCTGAGAGATGGTCTGATCAAAACACAGAACTATGGAGCCTTATTCAGATTATTCAATGGGCAAGAGGAAAAAAAATCAACATCTACACCGACTCTAAGTATGCCTTCTCCGGTCCACATTCATGGTACCCATGTACAAAGAAAAGGGTCTATTGACAATAATGGTGAAAAATTAAAAATAAATTATGCAACTCCTAAAAGCCATCTGGAAACCCAAAAAAGGTCACCATCATAATCCCCAAGGACATCTAAGGGAACAAAACCCTTTTACAAAATACAATCAACTGGAAAATCAGACAACAAGAAATACAACATAAATATGTGTCTCAAATATAAGACCAAATCCAGAGCCTCCAGAACCCTCCCTGTCCTGACCCCCAAAGAGGTCAATGCCTTCAAACATTCCTTTATGAAAAACCACTGATGCCTGCTCAAGTCCCACAAACAGAACAGAGCAGTGGGCACTCCAGCAAACAATCAGTGGGGATAGTCTCCTGAGAACCACCATTGGGCACAGAAGAATGGACCTTTCAACAACAGAAGATGACCGGCATCCCAGGACCAAAGTACCTTCAAATGCCAGTGGATTGCTCATTCCTTTGTCCAAAAGGCTGGAAGATAACTCACCTAGGAAAAACAGCTTTAGAGACTCTGTTGAGCCAATACTTCTATGTCCTTTGATGGTCATCCCTCTGTTTTCTTTATTTTTCTTTTGTAGCACTGGAGATAAAACTCAGGACCTTCCATTTGCCAACCAGGCAAATTATGCCCCTGAGATACCTCCCCATCCCACTCTACTTTACTGCATGCCAAAGGTACCCAACTTGCATAGGAACAACCTTCCACCAAAACCAAAACCCTCTCTGGGAATATAATATTCTTAGACCTCCCACTTCAAATCCTTAGAGGTTGACTTTACAGAGATAAAGCTATGCCATGGCTACAGATACCTATTAGTTCTCTTCTGTATATACAGGTTATAACCACACAGAGGAAAAAGCACATGAGATGGCCAACATCTTGCTACAAGGAATCATTCCTCAGTATGGACTGCCCCTCACTTTTGAAAATGACCATAGACCAGTCTTCATGACAAAAATAACAAACTATTGAAAATCTACTAAAGATCAGATAAAATATCCACATAACTTATAGATCTCAAAGTTCAAGAAAAATAGAACACATAAATCACACCCTAAAACTTACTCTTGCCAAATTCTGTCAGAAAACTCACATATCCTAGGTTGATATGCTATCCCTGGCCCTACTATAGCCCCAGTGTATGCCAGGACTGCTTGGCTACTCCCCCAACAAAATCCTGTTCAGAAGACCCCCTCCCCTAATTATAGGCTTCAAAGGAAATTCCTTACAGCTAGAAAAATCAAATCTGACTGCTAAATTACAGGCCCTAGGAAAAGTGTTCTCTTACATGAATAAGGTTGTTCCCAAGAGAATTTCAATAACTTCAGACAGCCCTACACACCTGTTCCTACCAGGAGATTCAGTCTGAGTCAAAAACCTTCCAGCCTACATAGATGGAGTGTCACACTGCTGTGTTTGTCACCCTGACTGCTTTCAAAGTGACAGGTATTACTCCTTGTACACAGCACAGGCTCATCCTGAAGACTTCTCAGCCACCTGGACCACTAATGCTGACCCATGACTCCCTGAAAACTCAACTTCAGTGAGGACTGCCTCAATGCAACAAAGGTGCCACTGAGAGAGGAGAGCCTGCTCTAGTCACACTGAAAGCTGAACAGTTTATATATGGCAGAAGCTTGAAGATAATCTATAAAAGTTAACTATAGGCTAAACAGGACCTTTTCTAACCTGGGACACTCTGTGTAACCCTGCCCTGAAAAAGTCACATTATCACATTCTTTTTGCTATCCCTTTGATAGAAAAACCCCCTCTAGTACCCCCTCTCATAATACCCTTATGAACCAGCAATCTGATTTCAATTTTTATTTACTTATGTGAAATAACTCATGTGAATAGAACCATAGAAACTGTGACATCCTGTGTCTAACCTTTTTAAACATACTGTTATGCTTTCAAATTTCATCTACATTTTAGTGTATATCAGTTCTTCTCTCCTTTTTCTTTCTTTTTCCAAATTTATTTATTTGTTACAGGGTCTCACTACACAGTTTGGACTCATAGTAATCCTGCTATATCACTCTTCCCAACACTATGATTACAGAAATGGGCCACCATGCCTGGGTTTAGTGGCTGGCACAGTGTGCCCAGTGTTCTAGGGCTGGCATGGTATGTAGTATCAGGGATCAAACTCAGAACCTTGTGTATGCCAGGCAGGCACTCAGACCACTGAGCTATCTCCCCAACCCCTCTTCATTCCATTTTATTTTTAAAAAATTCATTTTTTTTCACTATACTATAGCTTGCTTAATTTTTCTTCCACAGATAGATATTTGGGATAGTTCCACCATTTGACTTTTGGGAATAGTGCTATAATGAATATTAATGTATAAATATTTAAGAGCCTATTTTCAATTCTTGAACTACATATTTAGGAGTGGAATTGCTGGTTCATAAGCTTTTACCATGTGTAAACATTTATTTATTTATTTATTTATTTATTTATTTA
>NDGM010986862.1:0-13982 GCA_002564305.1 Octomys mimax | reverse complement strand
GTTCCACAGTATTCCTTTTCCTGTCTCTAACTTTCATTCACCACCCCATTCTTCTTGAACATGACCTTTTATGAGAGTTTCTACTTGCCAGTATGGTCTTAGCTCAGTACCCTTTAAAGTGGTCATTGGTGACCGGCTTCCCAGAGAGGAGACCTGCAGAGATGTACAGATGTCAGTGGGGGCTGGTTAAGGAGAGGTGATTGCTAAAATGTTTGTGAATATTGTGATCTGCTTGCTAAACCAATTCATAGCTTGGGTTCACCCTGGTAGAAATATTTACACCACAGAAACTGGCACATGCTAAGAATTAAGACTTTTTTCCTCTGGAGAGCCAGATAACTTAATGAAGAGGGGGCTCAGTTACAGGGTCAGCTTAAATGAAAACAGGCACAGGAAGAGCAGACAAGGTGAAAGAAATGAGGCAAGTCAAGCAGCCTATACTCTTCAGTAGCTTAAACACAGCAAGCTCTACTGGAGCCATCATCCTTCCTACCTAGGCACCACCTCATGCCCCTAGGCAGAAGATTATTTCTTCCCTGGAGAAAACAAATATCGGGCAGGTTCTCTGACCTAAAACCAAGGAGACAGATGAGATTTTAGGCACTATCTTTTCTTTCAGAAGCTACAACCTTCAGACAGAAGACTCAGCAAAGGGCTCTTGACTGTAGACTAAATTCTGCATGCAACCTTTCCACAGCCTCAGGCTTTCTCCAGCTACTATGCTAATAATGTGTATTCTCCGCAGCTAACTGATGAGTTCATCAAACGCAGAGACTACACCTTCTTAGAAATCCTTGACTATGTCTGGTAGGGTACCATAGATATAAGCAATCAACAAATATTTAAGTTATTAATGGAATTGCTTTAAATTGAACTGAACTGTATCAGTGGCCAAATCACTGGCTTTTTGTCACCAGTCAAGCCCTTTGAAAGCTTTTCTTCTAATAAGGAAAACTTAGTCAGGCGAAAACTTGCCTCATCATTTATCTTGAGTTCATGCCTATGGTTCTACTCATTCCCACTGTGCAATAAACAGGTTTCATTCTCCATAGTTTCCCAGGATCCAAGCCTCTTGGTCAGACCTCTATGGCTTGAAATCTGAGATCTTTACCCTTGTGCACTCCAAATAAAGGTACTCCAAGGTGCATGAGGTCAAGACAGCAAAGCTAGTGCCGTGATGCCTACCAACCAAAGGATCTCAGGAGCAGGAAGAACCCACTGCCCCAAAGTCTCCTGCCTTGGCAGGGTTCTGCTGTGGATGATCCATTTCAAGGAAAGCAGAGTTAAGGGAAATGAAGCACCAGTCCTTGGTCACATAGCACCAGCTCTGCTCCTACTAGAGGCAAGGAGGCGGATGTACCTAGCTTGGAAATCTGTCCTTTTCTGGGTTGAGCTATCAAGTGGGTCTGCCTCCATTCATGCTACTTTCTCTCATCCTTAATGGGTTCACTTTGAACCTGTAGTGAAGCTCCTTTGCTGCCCTTACTTCGGAAAAGAGACCTATTCTCAGCCTCATTACTGGAGTCCAAGCCAGTTCCACTCAAAGGTGCCAGTGGGTATTCACCTGGCCAGGGCTAAGACCTCTGAGAATCTTCTGAAGTTCTAGAAAATGCTCACCAATCATGTTTTCACAAATGACTTTACAGAGGACAGAAGCCTCCAAAAGCTCAGTGGCAATGGCGGTGGTGGAAAGTGTTCCCAAGCCAACAAAATCCAGATTATAGGCACCTGATAAAATGCCTTTCTTGGTGACATTGTCCATTTCTGTTCTGGACACTAGTTCCTGATGTCATCAGTCTGGTTTCCTCTCTGCCCAAGGAAGGTGTGGGTTTCATGGACACCTCCACATAAAGGCTAGCACACTGATGTCCACAGAGGCTATTTATGCTCTCAGCCCACACAGAAAGCTATGAAGAGAAAACAAACTGGAAAGTAGGTTCAAGGGACTGTGGTCTTTCGAGGTACTTGGTATAGCTGTATGATGGTGTTCTCTGAAATCACACAAACAACTCCACTAACCCTGGTCTTGTTTCTCCCTGACTAGGAGTTCACACAGAAAAATCTTCGAAGAGAAGCAGTACCACTCCTGGGAAGCAGGTGGGTCTTCATGCAAAGACAGGAGAGCAACCAGCTGTGCTATCTGTTCAGGGATGAAGTCTGGAGGGCCAGTATATAAATGCCTCTGACGTACTGGCAGAGTGCTTGGTACAGGAGGTGGGGCCAGTAGGGCAGGTGGGTCTCTAGGAGTGTGACCTGGGAAGCACTATCTCCCCTCCAAGCTACTCCTATCTCTTTCTACTTCCTGGAGGCACAATGAGAGCAGCTGTCCTCCACTGTGCCCCTCCTTCATGCTGTTCTGTCATGGAGATCACCAGCTATGGATTATAACTGTGAACCAAAGTGAACCTTTCCTCTCTTAAGCTCTGGATGCTGGGTATTATTCTCACTGGCATTTCTACCCTCTGAGCAGTCAAGGAAACTTTTGTTTGTGGAGAATCTGTCTAGGAAAACAAAGAAGCAGAGTTTGGCCTATGGGCCAAGTGAGATGCCAAGAAGAGAAGGCAGCACGGGCCTGTGTACAAAAAGAGAGATTGGGTGCCTGCATTGCTTTAATGGTTTAGAACAGAGTGGGCAACCAAATAACAGCACGGGTAGGCTGCGAGGGTTGTGAACACTTATTGATAAGAAGGACCTTCTTAGAGATTACAACTCACGATCCCTCTTTTCTTTAATTAAGAAAAGTTCCACTTCTTTTAGACTAAATCTGTACATTCTTTCCAAAAGGAGCCTCAGAGTATCAGCCACCAAAATATTACCTCGTACTTCCTGCCTTCTTCCTTTTCCAACAGAAAGAGATGTTAGAAGGACACTTGAGAGGTTCTTGGCCTTTTCTCTTGGTTTTATTTTTGTCTCAAGCCTGGCTGAACCATGGGAGGCAGGGTGATGGAAAGAAGAAGCTTTCCTCCCTGCTTCAGCCAGGCGGGTGTTTCCAAAAGAACTCAAGAGCATTTATCTATCATCATCTTCCCCAGCAAGGCATCCCGACACTATGCATTTAGAAGAAAGGAATAAGACCAGCATGGGAAGATGGAAGAGGCAGGAATAAAAGGCCAGGCTTCTGCCTCCTACACTCATGTCCCACCCACCAGGAGGACACTTTCCAAGTCACTGCAGGCCTTTTGCACCCTAGGAGCTTGTAGTATGCCCATATCTACCAAGTACATATTAATAAGGCTCAAAAGTCAAGGGGGGAAGAAAAAGTAAAATAGTCAAAAGCAATGGTGGCCATGAGGGGTTGGGAAGTCCAAAAAGCTATGACCCTGAGTTATTTGGTATCTCAGATTCCTGCTTGAAATGGTCCCTAGAGAGCACTCATGTACCACAAGGCATGGTGCACAGGGCATCAGGGCCAAGATCCCAGCTCTGTGGAGCAGGATGCTCTATCTTCTCAAGTCCATGGGGAAAGAAGCAAAGAAAGGCAGTGTGGGCATCTACTCCTGAACAGCTATATTCCCACCCAAGCTCTCTGGGCTCAGAAAGGGAAGAGGAGAAGGACATGGGCATCAATGCAAGGGGTCAGAGAAATAAGTATCAGCTGCAAGACAGTTCCCAAGATGGTCAGAAATGAAGGGCCTAATTACATTCCTCCATTGGCGTTGACCTTGGGTCACCACGCACCAGCAATTATTTACTCTGGCAAAGTGATTAGGGAATTGGGACCAGGGAATTGATACATGGTGGGGTAGAGGCACATGGGGGTTCCAAAGATGATGGCAGTGGGGAAGATGCTCCTTCTGCATCTGCCTCCTCCTAATTGGGGTCACCATAAGTGTCAGTTAGGGAGCTATGCACTGTCTCTTATCTGGAAGCCCAAAAGTGACAAGAGATGTTTAATAAAAAAGAAAAACAGAGGAAGCTCAAACGTAAATTGACATGAGAAGGGCTGGGCATATAGCTTAGGGTCATAAGTGCCTGCCTGGCCAGCGCAAGGTCCTAAGTTTGATCCTGGATACCAAAAAAAAAGTGACATGAGAAAGAAAAAAACAGGAAGAAGGATGAGACCAAAAGAAATAAGCCTCCTAACAAACACAAATCTTACATAAATCAGGTACAGGATGGAGTCCTTTTAGTGAATGAGAGTAGAGCAATGAGATCAGGACAAGAGTGGCTGGAGAAATAAGGTCATGTAGACCCTAAGCAGGACCAAGGCTGTGAGGCAGGAGCCCCTGCATGTGGCCGTTGGACCAGCAGCACCCTTGGAAATGTCACCCCTTTGTGCACTCAGGAACTCCAGGAGGAAAGCCCAGAAGCCTTTGGTGTAAGAGGTCCCTGGGTGATTCCAATTCACATGCTAATCTGAGAAACAGCCTTGCAAGGAAAAGGAACTCCAGCTTTCAGGACACCCTTTATTCACAATTTGTGTGTGAAGTTCCTCTCCGGAGCTTGGTATCTACTCCATTGGTGTCCAGCAATGTTGTCTTTGGCCTACCATCTGAGGAATGAAGGGAGAGAGGAAGAAGGGAGGGAGAGCAACATGCTCCAAGATGTTTTCAAGCTATTTGACCAGGTCATATAACAACTCTCATTCCAAATCCCTTGCTCTCGCCAGTATATCACATTGCCTTTTCCTTATCCTATAAATACTAAAACAATAACAAAAATCTGTACTTTCCTTGCAGTTAATTTGCCAGTCATAGAACCCAAAATCACCTGATCACATGTGCAAAAGGAGCTAGGGTTCTGAGGGCCACTCTCTGGTTCTCAAAGCTGGCTGGTAAATGGCCAGGAGGATGGAGTCAGAATGGACATATGGAAAGGACTTTGTCATGGGCTGAATCATATGTCCTCTAGATTCACATGTGGAAATCCTAAGCACCAGGGCCTCAGAATGTGGCCATATTTGGAGATGAACTCATTAAAGAGTTCATTACATTAAAATGAGATGGTTAGCGTGGACTCTTATTTAATGAAACTGATATCCTTATAAAATGAGAACATTAGATCAAAAGCACACACAAGGAAATGACCACATGCAAACAGGGGACAGCCAAAGAAAGAGGCCTTAGGAGAAAGCAGTCCTACCCTCATGCTGGCTTGAGCTTCCAGCCTGCACAACTGTGGAACAACCAGTGTCTACAGTTTTCGTCACCAAATCCATGGTTATTACAGCAGCCTGAGCAGGCACATACAGACCTGTCCCTGCCCTACTGTGTGCATCTACCACACAAAGCTCCTGCAGCACCTCCTGGGGAGGAGGCTGGCCAGCATTGCAAACTGTGTGCATCCCTGCCAAGGGGCTAGAGCACCTCGCAGGGGGAGGCTGCTGAGAGGCAGCGCAGGCTGGCCGTCCTTCCACCATCTCCACTCTCACCTGGCTCTGACTGCACAAGCACAGCAGGTATCCACAATTGCTGCTGCTGCTGCTGCTGCTGCTGCTGCTGCTCCAGTATCTGCCTCTCTACCAGGAGGCACCTGAAAAAAGCAAGAAGGCCAACAACACCAAGACAAAAGTGCTTCTTTATGCAGAACAAGTTTACCTTGGGGGGTACTGGAAGGGGCATCTGGCTCTCTGGATGGTGCCATGCAAATGAGAGGCAGGCAGGTGGAAGCTGGGCTGCAAAGCAAAACATGAAGAGAGGGTGGAGGAGCAAGCCCACACTGGCACGCCCAGGTAGATCTCTTTCACACACACACACACACACACACACACACACACACAGAGTGTAAAAGGCTGCTGCATTGACACCTGGAGACCTGTCAAATCCCAATGCATTTCTCAAGTATGCATGAATATACACACATACACACACACATCCTAGGATGACATATAGGCACCACTCGCTCCTCTGCTGGGAACCCCGTAGTATGTTATCTGACTGGAAGTGCTCCTTGAATAACCCACTCTGCATTCTCCCCACACCTCTTTCTGAGCTTCAAAACTGTGTGCCAAGCATGCAACTGTGAAGAGACTTAGATAGGCAGAAGAGGCTGCCAGTCCAGTCCATGTGGCCTGCAGAATGCACAGCAGTGTGGGGGCAGCTTCAGGGCTCCTAGGCCCTGACTGAAGCAGAGTTTGCCCCCAGCTGAGACCCACTCACCAACCCTTCTCACCTTTCTAGAGATCTTGGGGGATGGGAGGGCAGGTGAAGTTGTGACAAGGCAGGGCTGGCCTTCCACAGCTCATAGCAGTGCCTCTCCCTCCTCTGGTCCTGACAGAGGACTGATAGGAGGGTAGAAGGGAGAAGAAGCCTGTATTTATTTATTGTCAGAGTGTTTACCCATCCAGGTTTACCTCTGTTCTCTTGTCATAAGCCCAAGAGGGTTCTCTGAGGCCTTGTTTCCACCAATTTCCTCCGAAAAAGCTAGAGGTGCAGGGTTAAGCCAAAACAACCAGAGGGGCTAATCAAGCGGGTCTGGACGGTGATGGGATTAAAGTCAGTGACAAATTTTATTACAGCGCTCTAACCATGCCCAGATAAGTGTGTGAGGAGAAGATAACAACTCAGCTGTGAGCCAGCAGGCCACCGGGGAGCCCTTAACAGACTGAGCTTGTGATGGGCCAAGAGAGGACGGAGGGGAGGGAAGGAGCGCTGAGGAGGAATTGATAGCTCAATCAGAGGTGGAAGGCAGGTAGAGCTCCTCCCCATTCATGCCCAGGAGGTACCCTCTGCCCAGGTCCCTGGGAGACTATGGATGAAATCAGCAATGATGCCTAAATCCCTGCAGATACCAACAAAGCGATCATACTTGTCTACAGCCCGTCACCATTTAGACTTTAATGGTTCTGGCTTTTAAAAAATCTTATCAACTTTTCACATCTTCTTAACTCATTCTGCCTGCACTGGATCTTATCTTCAATTTCACACAAACAGGGCATTTGCAATTTTTCTCTGGTACTTAGAAGGGACCTTTGTATGTTTTTCAACTTTCTAGCTTGTAAGACTTTTTAATTTCTAGAAGAGCTGCAAATGCAAGGTGTGGCTTTATATCCTACACCTAGCAACCCCTCATGTGAACAGCTAACATAAGCATGCTAGGATCATGGCGTGATTAATTAAATTCACTTTGCAAGAGTTACACTTGGAGGTCAGTTGCCACCAGTGTCCATCTGTTATTTCAGGATCCAAACAGGGTGTGTGAAGGGTGTCTCATACCTTGATATTTTTCTTCCTAACCACCTTAGAATCTTTGTTACTAAGAAAAGTTAATTACAGTTTGGTGAAAGAAATCTTAAATTGTCCAAGCTATAGATCCATTTATCCCACCCTATCAGCCAGCCTTCTCCTGTGACACCATGCGAACCACAGGTAGCAGCAGAACAACTGGAAATCTTACAATGGTGCCATTATGATTTTTCATGAAGGCAGGTTCTGTTATGAGTTATGAGGGTATCTCCCTCCATGGTAGGATGAATAATGGTCCTAAAAGCTCCAGTTTGAATCCCTAGAACCTGCAACAATTAACTTAAGTGGCACCTGGTATGGAAAAAGAGACTTCGCAGATGTGATGAGGTTAAGAACTCCAGGAAGGGGGAGACCATTCTGGATCAGCAGCAGATCCTAAATAAATCACAAATATCCAGCTATGAGGGTCAGGGAGCTCTTAGTACACAGAGGAGCAGATCACAGGAAGGCAGCAGAAAGGGATTTAAGGCCTTAGGGATGGAGCATGGATCCATAAACCAAAGACTGCAGCTTGGAAAGGGCATGCACTCTCTAGAGCTTCTAGACATAGGACAGCTTTGTGGGCCCCTTGATTTCTGCCCAGTGAAATCTAGTTTGGATTTCTGAGCTCCAGAGCCTTAAGAAAATAAATATGTTGTTTGAAGCCATCAAGTTTGTGATAATTTTGTTACAGCAGCCAGAAGAAACTAATATTTCTTTTCATTTAGACATAGGACCTCAACAATCATTTGTTGAAATAATATGCCTGTGGCTGTCTTCCTACAGACTCATTCTACCATGTAGTCTAAGAATAACTTGGTGCACCTTTTCCGCTCTTTTCTGGTGTGGATGTTAATCAGCCTCCTAAGACTAAAACACCCTTTTAAAATACCTGGGCCAAGCTTGGCAGTATTGGTGAAAGCAGACAATGTTGACTAGGCATGTTATTCCTATGTATATTTCTGGCAGAAATGTGAATCTAGGTGGTCACCAGAAGCCTACACAAGGATATCAAAAGCAGCCTTGTTCATATAAGGCAATAACTGCAAGCCATTCAAATGTTCATCATCATGAACAACAATGATAAAGGAAAACTGAATTTTGGTAGCTTTACACAAAACGATGCTATACCAAACAAATGACCAAGTTACCATTGCAGGTTCTGACACAGATCATGGCAACACATACAAAATAGAGCAAAAGAGATGAGTGACAAGGAGAGTGTGTGTTTCATGCAAAGCCATGAGATCAAGCACCAAACTGATGAAGCAAGTCTGTGTTGCAAGGACATGGGAGGGCAGTGCCTCCCAAAGGGTCGGGGCTGAGACTTCAAGGGGCAGGAGGGGACTTCTGGGAAATGGGCATTTTCTATTGCTCGATTTGTCATGGAGGAGCTCGGCTTGTGAAAATGTGCCAGAGCGAGTACCCAGGCTATCCACACCTTCCTGTAGGTATGTGATAATGCTACACAAAGGCACCTGGGAGACCCACACTGGTAAACAGTCTTCTGCTGGGCCCACCCACTCCCAAAGCTGTGTCCAGGGCAGAGCTGGGCTAAGTGTTTCACAGGACAAGCACAGCAAACAAAGCCTGCCTATTACCGTAATTATCTCTCCAAGAATGTGCAAAGCCTTCATTTTCCCTTCAGGTCTATGATATGGTGGGGACATGGATGCAATTACAACCCTGAAATATGCAGCTTAGGAAACATAAATACATACATCTATGCAGGCCCAGGTGAGGCCCATATATTTCCATGGTGTGACCAAACCAGAGCCATCATAGCCTGTGCAGTGCCTCCCAGCCCCAAGCTGGGCAGCTTCCTGACCCTCTGGGTTGCCATGTGAACAAAGACTTCAGTAACTCTGGGGACTAAATTCTCCTGAGCAGATGTCTTCCTGGAATATAGACCCTAACTTAAAAATTGCACCAAGAAGCACAAGGCAAGAATTTAAGTAGTAGCTGTTGTTTTTAATACCAAACACAGCATTTGTTTGTTTGAAGAAAAGATCCTATTTTCTTATTGACATTTCAACCTCCCAGATCATGATCTATCATTCAGGGGAAGCTGGAAAGAAATGGAATACAACAAGTTTAAAATGGACAGAGCCTACTTCCCTGGAAGGCCAGAAGAGGATGCTGGGGAAAGACCCTTAAGGAGTAAGCAACTAGATTAAATTTGATTTTGCAGATTTTTTCAGAGTGAAACACATTAGGGTTTGAGGGGCAGATGTTCTAGGAAGAAGATGGATGGCATTCAGTCCCGAGGTCCTGAGTGGCTTGTTCCTTTGGGCATTGTCAGGGTTTAGTCCTGCTGCCCTAGATGTCCAGGCTAATGGGCAGTGGGAAATCTGGACTTGTTTTAGCACCATTCCAAGTCACTGCAGATCAGAAAATAAATCTGCAGAGGGCTAGTGGGAGGCTCCTGTTCTCAAATAGAAAAGCTCTTCCATACTTCATGGAAAGGACCCCAAAATCATATGAAAATTTTTTTTGAATGATTAGATGATTCTGATGATCCACATTCTTCCAGAAGTGTGGATAATTGGAACTTACTAAATCATGAAAGTATTTGGTTTTTCAAATCCATGTTTTTACCAAAAGTACACCTGCTCACACCTACTCCCTCTCTTCCCCTACCCCCTCGTATGGTCAACATACATGTGGCCATAGCCTACATAGCTGAAAGTGTAGCCTATAATAATGTGATTTAGAGGAAAGGCCTCATATTCATGCAGTCAGTTAGGTGGTGCAGCCTATATACAAGAAGCAAACTTTCTCACCACCAGCCTCCAAATTTCCAAAGGTCTAGAGGTAGGAATTACACAAAGTACAAAGGTCCAGAGGTAGGAATTACCCAAATTACACCAATGGCCCTGTGCCACACAGTGCAACAGACAAAGAATTAATTTAAATCTTAAGTTCTGCAAATATCTTCAAAAGTAGATGCTTAGGAAAAAAAATAAGCTGCATACCCCCTCTGTCTGCTCAGAGCTTCATCAAGCCCACCCCTTAAGAGACAGAATCATAGACTTCCCAAAGTTTCAGGTGTCAAAGGACTCTGGCAGAAGTTTTACCAGGGGGAAATCAAGTCAGGACAACTCAAGGAGGTGTCAGTTGAGGAGTGGGACTTGGGCATTTGCAGCTAAAAGTGGAGTTTAGACTCAAACTCGTAGGCATGCAACAGGCTCTCTTGCCTCTGTTTCTTTTTCCTTCCTTTACTGTCTAGAGTGAGATGAATTATTTCTGCTGCTGATGTCATGCATTGCTCACTGTGAGGATGAGTTCGGTTTTCCTCTTTTCTTCTCTTAGTGTTTTATTTTTTTATTTTTAGAGCATACAAAATAGTGATAGAAGGAAAACAGCATTAGAAGCCACACAAGATTTCACTAAACAAAGTAGTAGGAATTCAATAATGCTTGCTGTGTTACATGATTCTATCTCCACAATAGTTGTTCAGATTACAAATATAAAGGGCAAGATTCATTTAAAGAAAAAAAAACAATAACAAAGAAGTAATAAGAAGTTCAAAAGAGGGAAAAAAGTAAAAGGAGAAAAAAATTAAGTAGTAAGTACTTCTTTCAAAAGACCAGCAGAAATCAATAATACAATTATCCAAACTATCCTACATATATACCTAAATATATCTTTTCCCCTTCTTTCATTTGTCCTTTTCCTCATCCTAGTTTTTCCTTCCATTGAACAAATTCTTTCTCTTTCACAGGTTCTCACACTAGTGAGATAATATGACGTTTGCACATGTGGACCTGATTTATTTCATTTACCCATATACAGTCAAAATGGATCAAAGATTTAAATATTAAAACTGAAACACTAAATCTTCTGGATAAGAAAGTAGGTAGAAACCTTAAAGACACAGGAGTAGGTAAAGAGTTCATGAACAAAAATCCAACTGTACAGGAAATACTTCAAAGAATCAACAATTGGAATATCATCCTTTTGAAAAGTTTCTGCATGTCAAAAGAAATCACCAACAGAGTAAAATGAAACCCCATGAGTTGGGAAACAATTATAGCAGACTGTCGTTCAGACAAAGGACTTCTATCTAGAATATATAAAGAAATTTAAAAATCAGGCCTCCAAAATTCAAAGATTCAATACAAAAAAAATGGTTTTTCAATAAAACGTATGGAGAGACATACACATGGAGAGAAAGAGGGAGAGGGAGAGGGAGAGAGAGAGAGAGATTGGGATTTAAACATTTCAGAAAAGAGCCCTTCACCATTCTCTTACAGACCCAGTATACCTTGCATACAACCTCAGCTGCTCTTGTGTGATTGAACAAACAAACAAAAATCAGTTGGCAGAGAAGCAGAAAGATATCACAGGTCCAAAACAATTTTTTTAAAGATGCAAACTATCTTAAGAAATATTTTCTATTAAAAAAAGAAATGTTTTCTATAAGACAATTAACTATGAGATAAAAAGTGTAAGATAATGTTTGGGAAATTTCCTATTTGTTTATCAATAAAACCAACCAACAAGGACTTTTGTTTGTAAAACCAATGTAAATAGTACCTAGAGAAGAGGTCAGCAAACTTTCCCTTTAGAAGGCTAGAATCAATATTAAGAGGTTTGAGCACACACAGTCTCTTTTAAAATCAAGCTCCCCAAAGCAGTAACCACTTGTGAGCAATACACAAACTACACAAGAATGCCAGTGGAACCTGACCTGACCTTTGCTGTGACTTGGCCTCTTTGCCCAGCTTGGAGGAAGGACTTGAGGTCTGGTAAGTTTGCAGGAATGGCTCACAAAAGCAGTAAGCAGTAGGAAATAGACTACAATTGTTCAACTAAAGAAAACTTGGAAAACTTTCCTAGAAATCAAGTGATACTGAGGGAGAAATGAGACCTGGATAACAAAACTAGGGACTAGTTAGAGACACTCCTACAAGGGAGAAACAGTTCAGAGAAGAAATAAGGATGACAGTATTGCTAGCAATAGTAAATACCTCACACCTCACTTGCATTGCAGGCTTGAGGCTGTAGATTGAAAGAGCATATATAAAGGCAATGCAAGGGAGATTAAGTCAACCCACATACATATCCTGTTATATATTTCTGATATCTAAGGAAAATTCTATAAAGCTTCAGCCAGAGGAAAGGACAAAATCACCTACAAAAGAATCAAAGTCTACCTACCCTTGGGGTTCTCTTCTAAAGTCACTACTCAGAGACAATGGAGTGATTTCAACAATTTTAGGAAAGAAAAATACTCAGACAAGTTTTCGTTTACATGTAAGGTCAAGAGAAAGACACTCTCAGACATCCAGCTTAAAAATTACATTGTAAGTACTTCCTTCATGGAAAAAATCTTAATGGCAAGGGCTGATCTATCATGAGAGAAATCAAAATTAAGAGCCCACAGGTGAAGAATTTGCATTGTAATCTATGAGCAATGATAAATGGAGAGTGTTGTCTAAACACAGTGTGGGTTGTTATAAAACAGTAGCATTGTCAAAAGCAATGTTTGAAATGGATGAGCAAATATTGAAATTAGCATAATGTAAAGGTGCTGTATTACTATGTTTCTTAAATCCTAGCTCATATTAGCACAAATTGGAAAGTGGGAAGAAAGGGCTGTAAAATCAGTATTTAATTTTTAACTTTGATGCTCAGGGAATATGGGCTTACATATGCTTTCAAAAACGTAGAAGTAACCACTATTAAGGTAAAGTAGGATGAATAGCTTCCAAATCACCAGAGGGAGGGAAAGGAAACAAAATCCCATCAATCCTTATAACAAAACTTAGCACATAATAAAAGGGGAAAAAAGAAAATACATTAGAAAGACACCCAGAGAGCTTACACATAAAGAACACAGGAGTAAATACTATACAGTGAAATATCAGACTTTTATTAAAAATCATATTTAAAAAATAATGTAACCACAGTAGGAAGTGTTCAGAATAAAAAGTGAGGGGGCAGCAAGAATAAATACATATACGTAAAATCTCAACTTATGTACATTTATTGGATTCATTTTTGCCCCCCTTTTGTTCTAGGACTCAAACTCACAGCCTCAGCCTTGCCAGGCAGGCACTATGCCGCTGAGCTATAGTCCCAGCCCTTGTATATATTTAAACTGTACATTTATAGGGAAAAAGACACAGGGTTACGCTGAAGTAGCAATAATTTTTGAACGTAGTAGGATTTCAGGTAATTTTAATTTCTCATTTTTTTGTATATGTTCCACAAATGGTACACATTGTTATAATTATTTTAAAAACCAATCAATGGTTTTAAAAAAATTCAGGCCTCTATGAAATCAAGCTGATTATTCTTCCATGATGGAAGGAGGGATAAAGAGGATTTGGAATATATTGTCTACCAGAGGTTAGGTTCATGCAGTCAGTAAGAATATTGGTTTAGAGTCTGCATTTTCTATCCCTTGCTTCCTGCACTGAAATCTCAGCCCTTGGGATTTTCAGAAGACAGAAGAAAAATTACAATAAAGCCTTGAATTTCCGGATTCTTCACCGGATTCTTCACCACGTGCATTGTGCAGCATGCTTCATCCTCCAACAACCCAGAGATGCAGGTGTTGCCAGTGCCATTCTACAGATGAGGAAACTGAGGCTAGTGAAGACAAGACACTTGCTGGACATCACATACTTGGAAAGGAAAGCTGTCAGGACTTGAACTCAAGCAGCTTGGGTTCAGCCACATGCCAAATAAAAAATACAGGGAACAGACATATAGTGAGGTTAAGCTTAACAGCCTAGGTTGTAATGTAATAACAATAAGCTTCACTTCTGGAGGGTTAACAACCTAAGTTTGCAGACCAAAATTAGAGAA
>NDGM010986841.1:0-10798 GCA_002564305.1 Octomys mimax | reverse complement strand
AAAAAAAAAAAAAGAAAAAAAAAATCTGAGAACCCAATGAATTTGTCACTGAATTATACAAGAATTTCAGGGAAGCTCTAATATCAATTCTCTTCAAACTCATTAATGACACTGAAAGGAAAGGAGTACTTCAAGTGTCATTCTGGATGACAGCACTGCCTGATTCCAAAACCAGGCCAGGACTCAAACTACAGATGAATATCTTTAATGAGCATAGATATAAAAATAAAAGTATAATTATTTGCAGATGTCATGATCCTTCTAGAGAAGCCTTCAAAAAGTCTTACCAAAAGACTCCTTGAACAAATAACCAAATTCAGTAGTGTAGCAGGAAACAAAATCAACAAATCAAAATCAGCAGCATTCCTGTACACCAACAATAAACTCACCAAGAAAGAAACTAGGAAAATGATGCCACTCACTATACCATCAAGAAAAATTAAATACTTAGAAATTAGCCTCATCCCGGAAGTGAGAGAACTCACTAGAGTACTGAAAAAAGAGCTTGGAGAGGACATCAGAAAATGGAAAGATATCTCCCTTTTCTGCATAGGTAAAATCAATACTACCAAAATGGCCATACTTCCAAAACTGATACAGACTTAATGGAATTCTCATTGGAATATCAAAATCATTCTCCACAGAATTATGAAAAACAACCCTAAAATTCATATGAAACCAGAAGAGACTCAGAATAGCAAAAGTAATACTGGATAACAGGAGCAAAGCAGAAATCATCACAATCCTACACTTTAAGTTATATTACAAAGCCACAGTGATAAAAACAGCATGGTACAGGCACAAAAACAGACATGTGGATCAACAGAACACAGCAGAAGATGAAGAAACAACCCCAGACACATTCTGCCCTCTGATCTTTGACAAAGGGGTCAAAACTATGCTGGAGGAAATGTAGCATCTTTAATAAGTGGTGCTGGGAAAGCTGGCTGTGTACAGGCAGAAGACTGAATCTAGACCCATATCTCTTGCCATGTACTAAACTAAATCAAACGGATCAAAGACCTAAGTGTTAAAAGAGAAACTCAATCTTCTGGAAGATCGATGGGTAAAACTCTTGAAGAAATAGACATAGGCAAGAACTCTTGAACAAAACTTCTGTTTGACAAGAAATAACATCAAGAATCAACAAATGGGATCACATCAAATTAAAAAAGGATTCTGCACAGCAAAGGAAACAACCAATAGAGTTGAAGGGACAACATGCAGAATAGGAAAAAGATGCTGCCAGCTACTCCTCGACAGAGGGCTAATATCTAGGATATATAAAGAACTCCAAAACTTAGACTCCCCCAACTAAAAGTCCCAATCAAAAATGAGCATCAGAAATGAACAGACATTCCTCAGAAGAAGACATACAATTAGCTAATAAATAAGTGAAAAGATGTTCAACATCACTGGCCATGAGATAAATACAAATTAGAACAATGCTGAGATAGCATCTTTATCCAGAAAGAATGGCTATCATCAAATAAAAAAATCAAATAATAACAAATGCTGGCCAGATTGCAGGAAAAAGGGATCCTTCTACATTGTTGGTAGGAATGTAAACTAATAAAATACTTTGGAAATTTGTATGGTGACTCCTCAAAAAACTAAAACTAAACATTCCATTCAGCTCAGCTACTTGCTTTCCAGATATCTTCCTTAAAGAGTCAATGAAATCATATTATAGTGACATATGCAGGACTATGTTGAAAGCAGCCCACGTGTCCATCAACAGATGAAGAAAATATGATATTTTTCTAAGATGGATTATTACTTGTTGCCATACAGAAAGATAAGCTTTAGTTATTTTTAGGAAAAAGTTGCATTCTGAGACCATAAGTTTAAGTGAAATAAATCAGACACACAAGCTTCACTACCACACTGTTTCGCTCAGATGAGAAGCACTAAGTATAAATAAATTAAAGAGTAAAATAAAAGATAGATGGTAGGAAACAGGGAGACAGATCTCCTGCAAAAGGCCAGGGTACCAAGAGATGGAGGGAGTTTGGAGGGAGGGAGAGAAAGTGGGGTAAAGGGAAGCAAAGAGTTAAAATGAGTTATGTGCATGCCCCAACTCCCTAAGATGAATGTAACCACGTACTGCAAACATACTAATAAAAAGTAAAAACAAATAAAAAGACAATCAATAAATGCAACTGACATGTCAAGAAAAAAAGGAGAGAAAGAAAAAAGACTGTACAGAAGCCAACAAGAACCTTATCTTAAAAGTTAAAAACAGGACAGAAAAATCTGATGGAAGGCCTTGTAAGAATGTCTAAGGTCATAGAGCATGCCTCAAATCCTAGCTACATTGGGAAGCTGAGGCAGAAGAAGCACAACTTCCAGTCTTCTGGGTAATTTAGGTTGTCAAAACACAGCACCGCACATCAAAACACAACACAAACAACTGTAGAACACAAAAAATAAGAAGAAAAAGATGAAACTACCATCTCATGGGAATAAGTTCTCATTTCGGAAAAATAAAGAATTCTGGAACCAAAGATAGCAGATGGCAAGGCACAAAGAAGTAATTATAGTGCAGGGAGAGCCAGGAATCACTCACATCAAAGAGTAGAGGCCAAGACAGAGCCACCCTGAGAACAAGGACAGCCATGTGAACAAGCTGTCCCAGCTTGCAAACCATTTGCTAGGCAGAGAGGCTGAAGTTGACATCAACCTCCTGAGTAGGTAAAGAAACTCTGTACAGTTCTCAGCAGTTCCTTTCCTCCCATCAGGAAATAGGGCTCCAGCTGACCTCAGCTTTTCTTTCTTATCTTTATTTCTTTTTCCTTTCCCCATTTTCCCCTAGAAACGGCAAGAGCTGCACCAGTTTCTGGCATTGTACTACAGGGAAATTACTGAGGACTAAACGATACCATGTTTAAAATGAAACACTCACCAAGTGGCCAGCATAATGGGAGAAAAAAGTCTATCTTTTTGTATATCTATAAAGAAGAAATCACAAGACCTTTTCAATGATAAGATAAATATTTATTGACACTGAGATATTTCTATGGCATATTTCTAAGAAAAAAGAAGCTTTTGAAATCATTGTGCATAACCCAAGTCTGCTTAGGGAGATTTAGTCATGCAATGAGAAAAGGTGCACAGAAAAATGGCTGCCAGGAATGCTCCACAGGAAGTGCTGCATTTTGGACTATTTTCTTCATATTCTCCTATATTGAGTATGTTCTAGAAGAACAATGCCATCTACAACAACAGTGCAAAAGTCATTTCCAGTCTTCCCACTTGTTGCTGCTCCTCCTCGTGTCACCAAGACCTTTCCTCAATATCTACCTTTTTTTTTTTTTAGTATCTACCTCTTGTCTCTTGCTTTTCCTTTCTTTTTTTGTAGTAGTAGGGATAGAACCCAGGGCCTTTTCACTGTGTTATTTCTCCCAGCCCTACCCCTCCCCTTTGATTTTTTTTTTTTTAATGTTGAGACAGGGTCTCTCAAAGTCATTAAGTTGCCCAGGCTGGGTTTGAACTTGCAGTCTTCCATCACCAGCCTGGCTCCCCGCTCTGAGCTGGCCAAAGCTCACGCTTGAACTCCAGATTGTTCTATGAGACTCTTACAGATCTCTGCTTGGCTGTCCCTCAGGTATATGAACTGAACTCTTTTTTTTTTTTTTTAAATGGTAGAAGGTTTTTTTTTTTCCTTTGGAGGCCAGAAGATGCCTTTATGGCATTTCTGGTTTGCTGTGAGTGTCTGGGTTTGAACCACAGCAGCTTGAGCTTGAGTGCTTTGTTTAAGGAGGCACTTAAACAACTGAGCTGCTAATGGGCAGGCCCCCCTGAACTGAACTCTTGCTACTGAACATGTTAATTTTCTCAACATGCTCCCACTGGGTGTCTCCTCTCTCACTTAGTAGTCCCTTTAACCCAGCTGTGTAAAGCAGAAACCTACGCCTGGGTCTTGACCCTAACCTGTACCTTCCACCTGTTATCCTCTTGTGGGTCCTACCTCTAAGTGAGAGCTCATACAAATACCCACCCTTCCATCTTTTGTGTCATGTACTCATCAATTTTTTCATTCATTCATTCATTCATTCATTCATTCATTCATTCCATTCATTCATTCAGCATGCCTCCTGTCTGTTAGGTACTGGTTAAAAAGCTAGCATACGATGGTAAGAAAGACAGACAAAGAATTGAGCCTGTGTTTTAGAGAAGTAATGGACAATGAACAAACCAATGAAACAACTGCCTGATATAGTAAAGTCTATGAAAAAATGAACAGTGTGTGACTGAGACTATCCAGCATGGGAAGGGGCTGCTACCCTTGACTGAGGTCCAAGGACAGGGAGAGCCAGGCAGATTGCACAGCTGCCTGCTTTGGAGGCCTTGCCTTTTCTTTCTCCTTCACTCAGTAAGGGAGATCCCATGAAAGACAGATGCTCATACTGTAATCTTCCTGCTTGCACTCCTTGTCACCAACAAGGCTCATACAGCCCTGTGTCCCGGCACGAAGAACCCTTCCTGCACCGAGCGCAATTCTTTCACTTCTTGCCACCAGAGTCACCTTCTTCTGACTCATCCTTAGGCCCCCAAATCCTCCAGGAAACCTCTTGGGTGGTTCCTCTCCAACAGTGAAGCCCCCTGAGTACTGTTACTGGACAGCGGGCATCCTAGGTAAAGGCTGTCTCACTGCGCTGTAAACCCAGCCTTAAGGTATTCTTTGTAAATCACCCTGTCCCTTTCTTACAAGACAGCTTGCTATCATGCCTGCACCAATCTAAGTTCTTAAAGGAGAACTAGTATAATTCCTGTCCTCATTTTGGGTTTTTTTTTTTCCCATTGAAACTTGTTTGAAATCTCTACATTCCTGCAACACATTTTAGCCTACCCGAACTTTGTCTTTTGAGCTGCAACTCTCAGGAGTGCAAATCAATTCTCTTATCAATTTGTGTCTGTTTCTCTTAAGGGTCAAACAGGGCAAGGCTGCAAATGGAAGGGTATTATCTCCCCAAAGGCAGGGAGCTGGTGTCACACATCATGAAAGGGACATCATGTATGCCACTGTTCACCCACTTACTCATTCAATGAGTAGCCACTTACTAACTTTTATTAGTTCTTTGAAAGGAACAGTTAGTGCTCATATTGTTTGATCAATTTTGCATTCCTATATCTTGTAATCTGAGTAACTACTTTGAAGATAATAATACTCAATAAAATAACCATTGTTAAGTTCCTATAACCGGTTTGAAATTCTGTACCACTTTTATCTCTTTAAAATTATAAAAGGAAAAAAAATAAAATTATAAAAGGGCCAGCAAGTTAGCTCAGCAGACAGAAGCACCTGCTTAGGCAAGTGCAGGGACCATGGCTTGATCCCCAGTACCACATGCTGTGCCAGCTCCACCCCCAGGGCGGGCTAAGCCAGACTCTCCAGACTCCAGGTGTAGTAATCCCAGGACTGGGGAGGCTGAAAGCAAGAGGATCACCATGAGTCAGAACTGCGTAGTGAGACCCTGCAACAACGAAATACATTAAAAAAAATTATAAAACAGTAAGTAGGAACTGAGGCCTTGCCATTGGCCTTGCTTGGTTTTGAGTACAGGAAATATATCAGCTAGCAAGCAGACCATAGCCCGCTGTCCTACATGGTGGATTATCCATGGTGGTGGATAATCGCCATTGGATTATCCACCAATATGGAAAATCCAATGGCAAGGACAGGCCCTGGATGGCAACAGGTGATCAAGGGAAAGAGTAACATGAGGTTTAGAGCGATGAGATCCCATCACACATAGGCTGGTCATAACTATGTGTATTTTCCTTTTTTCATCTCAGGTTCTTGTAAAGTCTGGTTGAAACAATCACTTCTCAAACTCTAAGTGCACACGTACCACCTTGGGTCTGGTTATGATACAGAAGGACATCTGAGGACAGCGGCATGGCACTGATGATGGCTGTTATGGGTTGGATCTTAAATGTTCCCAACAGACCCATGTATTGACAGTGTAGTACCCAAAGGAGCAAGCTTCAAAGGCGGGACCTGTTTGGAGAAAATAGGCCACAGGGGGCACGCCATAGAAGGGAGCACAATCACAGGGGCATGCCATAGCAGGGGGCACCATCACAGGGGCATGTCCCTCCTCGCAGCTCTCTCACCCCTCCCCCCACGGCCATGAAGTAAGCAGCCTTTGTCTGCTAGACCCTTCTGCCTTCCCACAGGCCCAGAAGCAATGGAGTCAGCTCTCCGTGGACTCAGTCCTCTAAAACGTGAGCCAAATTAACCTTTTGTCTTTTAAATTGTTATGTTGTCAAGGGTTCCTAGACACTGTAGAAAGCTGACTGTGACACAACGGCCTTAAGGAAGAGGAAATATTTGCAGCAGAGGCCTTGTGGTAGGTCTGCTTGAAGGACAGAGGGCACAAGAGGAAGCTAGCTCTCCAAGAACTGCGGAGTGCCTGGTTCTGACAGCTAGATAGATGCCTGCTGGAAAAGGCGAGGGAGCAAAGCACTGCAGGCTCCTAGCAGGCCTAAGCGAAACTCTAAAACCACATGAGCACCCGCTCTTGAAAGACTGAGCTACGTCTGGGAACCTACGTGGTGTAGAATATCTTAAACAATGAAAGTGACTCCAAAGTAATTATAATTAATTATAATATCACTTGCATTGTGTGTTTGATCCCTTTGATTGATTTGGGTAACATGACAGCGCCCCTTTCAGTGAAAGGAAGCCTTGCCTGACTGGATGAATGATGCACCGGGCCGGCCGTTTCCAGGAGCTGCTCCCCCCCTGCCTGCAGGAGTCTCTGCATACAAATTCCGGCACCTGGCTTCTTTGGGGCCAGGAGGTCTCCTCAGGAGCCTGCCTCCCCCCTGAGCAGCACACTCGTCTTTGATCTTTGCTAATAAATCTGTGCTCTTCTGCTTCTGGTTGTTCTGCTCAGCTCTTTGCTCTGGATGCCAAGAGCCTAAGGAGGCCACACCCCGGCAGAGGACTGGACTCTCTGGCTTGTCTGAAATGTGGGCTTCAGTTTATGCTCCCTTTTGCATCACAGGGGGTTGAAACTGGCGGGCTTGTCTGGTTAAGATGCAGAACGGCATCTGGGGACAGCGGCATGGCACTGATGACGGCTGTTATGGCTTGGATCTTAAATGTCCCCCAAAGGCCCATGTACTGACAGTGTAGTACCCAATGCAGCAAGGTTCAAAGGTGGGACCTGGTTGGAGAAAGAAGGCTATGGGGGGCATGTATAGCAGGGGGCACAGGCAAAGTGGAAGGGTTTCCAGGAAGCAGGAGATGTCTCGAGGCTGGAGCCTGGGCCATGCAGGAAAATCGTGGATTTCCTCGTAGGTTTCCCCACTCCAGAAAGGAAACCCCACGTACTCCGGCACCAGGCTCTCCGGAGCCCAGCGCTTCCCTCAGTCTTCACCCTAAGCCTTCAGGAACGCTGGGTTTTTGTTGTTCTTTTTCTGCCCTCCTGCATGGTCAACCCCCTAACAATTTCATTTTTGTCTTCAAGCAACCTGGTACTTCTACTCGTGCATCTAGAGCTCTAATTCCTCCTCATCACCACAGGCCCAGGTCTTCCGCCTTCTCCAAGTCCTGCTCAAATGTCACCCTTCTTGGACTGCAGCCTAGCCCAGGCCCCAGCCAGGAGAAATTTCTTGCTTCCTAGAAATCCTCCCACTGCCCCAGCCTGCTTGGGGCACTAGTTCTTCTCCCCTCACTGAGTGATTCTGCCCTGCTTCAAGAAGTGTGTTCCGCGGAAAGGTCCCCTCTAATTACACCCTCTCCACCCCTGTTCCCCAGCCCCAACCTTGGTCTCATCTCAGCCTCAGAACCGCCGGTGAATGCACAATGCAGCAGGCCTGGATGGCACTCACCAAGGGAGGAGGACAGGCCAGCCCACGCTCGCAGGCCCGCGCTCCCGCAGCTATGAGCAGGTCAGCGGCTTAGGAGGGCCGGCCGGGACCGAGACATGGGGAGCCCCGCAGCCCGCCTTCGAGGGTTCTCGGGGTTGAGAGCAGAGGCCCAAAGCCTGTGGGTCCACCGTCCCCTCCAGGCCGTCCCGCTTCGATGCCCGCGGCTTCATCCCTGGCCCAGGCCCTGCAGCCAAGGAGGGAGGGAGGCGGTGGAACGCGGGAAGGAGGGCCTCAGGGAAGGAGAGGGGGCGTGAGAAGGGGACGCGGAACCGCAGGAGAGGGCGAGGCGCGGGCAGCGTCTGGAGGAGGCCGCCCTTCCCTGCTTCCATCAGGGTCGCCCGCCGCCTGTCCTGCGGCCCGGGCGGAGATTGGAACCCTAGAGGCGTTCCCGGCTGCCCGCCGTACCTGCTCGCGCTGCGGGGGCGCCATGCCCAGCCGGCTCACACCCGCCCGCGGCTGCTGCAGAACTGCGAGATAGAGGGCGGGGCCCAAGGGGGCAGACCATCAGAGGGCGTGGCCTATCAGAGGGCGGGGCCTGGCCATGGGCAGTGTTGGTTGGGGGCTGGGCCGGGAATGGGCCGTCCCAGACTGTCCTTGCAGGGGGCGCCTGGCTGGTCAGGTAGTGTAGCAGCCATTCAACATGCCGTGGTCCTCGATAGAACCACAGGTGTCACAGCTGGAATGGGCCCAGTGAGGTCAAGAGGGATGAGGTCAGTCCAGGGAGTGAGAAGCAGAAGGCAGAAAAAGGGGAGAGAGGGAGGGAAGGTGTAGGATGGCTAGGGAAGAAGAGCAGAGAGTGGGACTGAAAGAGAGGAGGGAGGGAAGAAGAGAGAGGAAGGAGGGAAGAAGAGAGAGAGAGACAGAGACAGACAGGGGGACGGAGACAGAGACAGGCAGGCAGGCAGGCAGGCAGGCAGGCAGGCAGGCAGGCAGGCACAGACAGAGACCAGCCCCAGCCGGGTGGATGCGCAGATTCTCAGTAGTGTAGCCCCTTGCATCCTGCCTTGCAGGTGGCCTGGGTGCACTCCTTCTCTGCCCCGGGGCTTTATTTTTTATTTTTTGGTGGAACAGGGGATTGAATTCAGTCTCTTGCACTTACTTGCCAGGGAAGCGCTTATTCTACTGCGCTATCTCCCCAGCCCTGGGCTTTCTTTAGCTCCTCCACAGATGGTGAAGTTGAGGGAATCCACTCTGGGGACAGTACTCAGGCATAGTGTCTTCCCTGCAGTGCTCTGGATTCTGCGGTCCCGTGGGAAATCACTCACATGTTACCCTGCCCGTCTTCCTTCAGCCTAAGCTGGGAACCCACTGGCACTTGTGGGCAAGGCTTTAGCAACACTGGGTGGTCACATCTAGGGACACAGGCCATCAGTGAGCTTGTAAGGCTTGCTGTGTTCAGGGTGTGAGGGCTCATCTAACCTGCTGTGAGAGGCTGGCTGGAAAGATGGAGGTGTCTTGCTTGGCAGGGCAGAGAAGCAAATTGCTAAGGCCCACACAATGTGGCAAGTGCACGGGTTTTCCAGCCTTAGGTGTGTGTCAGACGCTCACCCAGGGCTTGTCAGAAGTCTAATAGCCGGGCCCACCCTGAACTTATTCTTGTGAGAACTAACCACAGTCCCAAGGGAACTACATCAATGCCTTCTGTGAGTGGGCAATCTCTCCTGCGTAAGCACCCAGCTGGGACTGGTCTCTGTGTGTGTCTGTCTCTGTCTGTCTGTCTGTCTGTCTCTGGCTCCCTGTCTGTCTCTCTCTCTCTTCTTCTCTCCCTCCTCTCTTTCAGTCCCTCTTTCTGTTCTTCTTCCCTGTCCATCCTGCTCCTTCCCTCCCTTTCTTCCCTTTTTCTGCCTTCCGCTTCTCACACCCTTCCCTCATTAGAGGTTCTGATGTGAGAAGGGGAGCTGGGAGCTTGAGAATTTATCTTACCAACATATTTCATGCTGATGTCACTGCTGTTACCCACTTCCAAAGATGGCCTTATGGCTTGATTGCGGTGTTGGAAAGAGTATTTGACACAGAGGGAAAGGGGAGCCATACACGGAGGTTAGAGACACTGAAATAGAAGTACTGTAATGCTAGACAGTGATAGAATGTACAGTATGTGCCCAGTGTTCCAAGGCTCTGTGGTGTTAACTCATTCAGTAGGACCTGGCTAGGCCATTGGGGACCCACTCGCAGAAGGGACTGATGTAGTTCCCTTGGGACTGTGGTTAGTTCTCACAAGAACAGTTTCACAAAAAGCAAATCTGGCCACTAACTCTCTCTGACTTCCTCTCTAGTTATTGTAAGCCCTCCACAAAAGGCCTCCCCAGAAGCAAAACAGGGCAGCCTGCCACCTCATGTGCATTTTCAGTTCCTTTTAGTTCTAAGTCCAAGATGGCCAGTGTCAAGGATTAGCTGATTGTGAATCTCCTTAAGGAGGAACAGGTGCCCCAGAATAAGATCACAGTTGTCAGGGTTGGTGCTGTTGGCATGGTCTGTGCAATCAGTATCTTAATGAAGGACTTGGCAGATGAATTTGCTCTTGTTAACGTCATGGAAGATAAATTGAAGGGAAAGATGATGGATCTCCAACATGCAGCCTTTTTCTTAGGACACCAAAAATTGTTTCTGGCAAAGACTATGATGTAACCTGAAACTCCAAGCTGATTATCATCATTGCTGTAGCACGTCAGCAAGAGGGAGAGAGCCATCTTAATTTGGTGTAGCGTAATGTGAACATCTTCAAGTCCATCACTCCTAATGTTGTGAAGTGAAGTCTCAACTGCAAGTTCCTTGTTGTGTCTAACCCAGTGGATATCTTGACCCATGTAGCTTGGAAGATAAGTGGCTTTCCCAAGAACCATGTTATCGACAGTGGTTGCAACCTGGATTCAGCCTGGTTCTGCTACCTGATGGGGGAAAGGCTGGGCGTGCA
>NDGM010986817.1:0-10927 GCA_002564305.1 Octomys mimax | reverse complement strand
TCAGAAGTTGTTGACTTGAGCCTTTTACAGCTCAGCATATCAATGTGGCTTTACTTTTTATACCTTGTGTTTAGGCCAAGATAAAGCAAGACCTATATAACAAAAATGTAACTTTTGTACCTGCCAAGGTCAGTCAAATCCCCTCAGGATTTACCTTGAAGCCCTGTACAGCAGATTGTAGATCTTTTGTCAGTGAAGGACCCTTTTGTAGTGAAAAAAAATAAAAACTAAAAAATAAGAATAATATATATATATATACATATATGTGTATATACAAAATAGTTAGGATCGATATACATCTACATTCTCTTAGTTCAATGAGAAGAAAGATTTGAACTGATAGTGTTTAGACAAGATATCATGTCTGCATCTTGTACTATCAATAGCTACTATGAAAACAACACTATGCAATGTATTAATTACTGTAACTGTCCTACTAACCTCTTTTGAAACTGTCTCATCACTATTTGTTTCTCAATAAAATTAATAAAAAAGAAAATTAATTTAAAAAATTTAAAAAAAAAAGATTTGAAGAGTAGATGAAGCTCTCCCTTTTTTCTGCTTTTTGATGTTAATTTTCATCCAGCTTAGGGGTTTATATCATCACTTGTGTGCTGCCTACTATTCTTTAGTCTCTTATACAGACTGTGTGAAAGGACTAATTAAAAAAAAAAAAGAATTATATATGCTGATAGGAAGTTACCACCTGTGCCAATCTATTTCTCTGAAAGCATCCCACTCCTTTCCTTTTGTGCAGTTGACTTCCAGGAATGCACAACTGTCCACCTGTCCCTCTCTGAGCTGCCAACTGTCCAAAGGAGGTCCCAGGTGAAGCTCTCTGTGAAGCCCACTCCGCACTACTTCTTTCCTTCTCTGTCCTTTTCTTTTCCTCGTTCCTCTGGCTGCAGCTCTCCCCGTGTCTCATTCCCTTCTCAGCCTTTCAAAAAGCCGCTTCATCATCTGCTGCTGGTGGAGCCTCAACCTGCTCTGTTTGAACTTGTTTAGGTCTGGGACAGGGGTGGGTGCCCCCACCTCCTTATCCCCTTGTTATTGCCTCCTGCCCCGGGGCAAAACCTTCTCAGTCTTTGCAAGTTACCCCATCCCCTCTTTCTCCAATGACTGCCTTTGTGTTCAGGATTTGAGCCCCGGACCCACCAGAGCAGGCTGCATACCACACTGCAGTGGCCTGGGTGGATGACCCTGCCATAGTGATGGTGTGGCAGTGCCCTGTGACCTCCACAGCCACCATTCCGTTCTGAAGCCGTGGTTCGGTGGCATCAGAATAGTCCTGCTCACAATCGGGATGAGGAAGGAATTTCTATGCTCTCCTTCTGGAGCTCTGCGTTTCGCATGTGAATCCTTCTGGGAGGACCCAGAGCTGTCCCTTAACTGCACAGAGAGAGACCATTCTGATAATTAGAGTTCCCACTTTGTAATTACATTGTAAGCTGGAGTTTTTTCATACCACATCCAATTGTTAGATGTTAAAGAATCCCATGAGGCAGTTGATACCACGCTGCTCATTGAAAAGTGGCCAGAGAGGGATATTTACATGGCAAAAATAGGCAGATACTGGGTCAGGGATACAGCTCAGTAGGAGAAGCACCTTCCTGGTAAGGGCAAGGTCCTGAGTTCAATTCCTGGTGCCCCAAAACAAAACAAAATGAAAAATAAATGCCACCAACCAAGGCTTTTCTTTTTTTTTTTTTTTCCTGGCAAGCATATAATTAAACACGATGCCAGTGCCAGGCCTCTGCTAAAACTTGAGCAGAAACATAAAAATTAACAAGCAATGTAACATTTCAGCTTTATGAAAATCCTTGGAATCCCGTACCCAAAAATCTTAATTGCTTTTGAGCAGCCTCCTTTGGAAGGGTTTGTCGAAGCTTTTCTTGCTTCTTAAAATGTGGTCTCTTCTCCTGTAGGAGTCTTGACAGCAAGCATCCTACCTACAGTAAATCCACCAGTGAAAGGTGTGGGATGTCTCCTCATTTCTATAAGTTGACTCCCGCTCGGCTTCTTCGGTGCTGGACTTCCATGACAACCAGGGTTTGTGATTACGGGCCACCATACTGTAGTGGAGGAAAGGACTCTACTGCCTGTGTCAGTGAAGGAGTGGCCCTGCCTCTGCAGCCTCTGCAGCCTCATCCTCTCCCGTCAGGCTTCTCAGCCAACACCTAGAGGACTCAACCACCTTCTGGACCTGGGAGCCTCTTTGCTGCAGCACTGCAGTCTCACCACTCAGAGAAACCATTTTGTAAGACTCACATTGCATGACAAAGAGTTCAAGGCACAGTGACACCAAAGAACAACGTCCTCGGTGAAACTTAAGCAGTGGCCCATCTAGGACTAGAACCTTGGTCTCCTCAAATCTGAGTATTGATGTCTCGCTAATACACAGGCATCTTTATTTGGATGCTACTGTGCATGTAATTTATTCCATTTTAACTTCCTTAAATATAGGCCGGATGGCAATTATAGCCTTATTCAAAAAGTTCAAACAAAGAAAAAGAAGATGAAAGTGTATTGGTTCATACATGGTTAAGCATTATTAAGGTATTCAGGTAAAAGCATCAAGAATCTTTCTTTCTACCTGAAATCTGCTTTCTTCTCTGTGTCCCTTTTCAAAGAGTCCCTTCCGACATGATAATAAGCCTAAGAGTACTGAGTTTAACTCTGACAAATTGAGAAAGTTCAACAAATAGAATCAAAAGCCTCTGGAAGGTTCTACTTGGTCCAGCAAAGGCAAAATACCTCCCCCCGGAGAGTTGAGATCAACTCTAACCCTGCCATAAGAAATGTTACAATTTTACTATTCAGACAAACAAGGATGAATGAGTAAGCACAACAGACATCCAAAAGGGCCCCTACCCTATAAGAAAGAAAAGTTACATCTGCCATTTACATGCCTGCCTTTGTTCATGGAGATGATGCCTCGCCAAGGAGTCCTGCCATGTCTTCCAGCTTCCTGCAGCACGAGAAGCCAGGCCAAGTCTTCAGAAGGGACTCATTTGACATGGGGAATGCATGACTGTGGGCAAAGGGGGCAATGCTAGTCTCCCAGTTTTTCAATGACAGAGAAATCAACAACAGTAGTCATCTGAACTCCTGACATTTTATTAGAAAATATTTCTTCCCAGTGTCCTTTTTTTCCTTTAAGTATCTCACACCTTCGTTTTCCAGAGTTTAGAAATTTTAGTAAAACTGGAGGAAACACCAGATAGTGGCTCTAGACTGACAGGATGGTAGGACAGACCACAGCGTGGTTTTCTACTCGTCCTGATTTCCATGAATTTTGAGTGTACAGGCTGCTGATAAAGAACGATCCGAGTAGGAAAACCATTTGGAGCGCAGAAGTTCCATATGCCCTAAGTCCTGATACACCACCCTCTTCCAGACCTGCTCCAAATTGGCATATTTGCTGCCTTTTGCTCTTCAGCTTAGCCTCTTCTCTGGTAGCAGGCTGCCCTTCTCCTCAGCCAGCAGCATGGCAAGCGTGTGCCATGGCCCAGTCCGAAGCACTACATTCCCTCATGACAAAATAATCTTAATGTGTTTTGAGGGAAGAAAAATATTGTTAAATAACAAGGTATTCTTAGAAAATGGATGCCAAAGTGAGGCACATCCAGGTGGAAGGGTATTACCTTATTAGAGGTGCAGAGCGCAGGGGTTTTATTGGAAAGAGTCCAGCATATACTGATCCAGTATCTGCAGGCCTGGAACCAGCTCCTCGAATTTTGAGTATGTCCTTGAGGTCCGGCAAGCTGAGGTTTGAGAAGCACTAGGTTTTGCTTTGTGGCTTTCTTGTGCCTCAGAGTCATCACCTGTAACAAATTCAGAGTCTCTGTCTTGTCAGGTTTTCCTGAGGAATAAATTAATAATAAAATAAGAATATATGTGCAGACTTAGAGACACATGTAGAATGGTATCAAATACCATAGCCGGTCCCTTTTCCATAAAAACAATTCAGGCACAGGGAATCATCTTAGAGTGATAGTGGAAAATAATCAAACTCTTAATGAAAGATAGCGATAAAGCCATCTGCCTGCTATCTAACCCCTTTGACAACTGCCGAGCACACACTACTAGCCTTTACTGAATTCGTGTACTCGTTTCACATTGCAACAATGCAAGGGAAAGTAAAATTCTCCATTTCAGTTCTGGAAACTTTTATTTTCCCAGAACAGGATACAGCTTGATTTAAGTATTATTCTGCTCAGAAGAAAGATAATGAACACAAATATTTCACAAATGCCTTTTCCCAAATAGACACAATCACATTTCCATTCAATCTTGGGATTCTTTGAATCTAGGGTTTACTTTGTAATTATCTATTATCTCCCAGTAGAATCTTATAAAATAGATGAAATTGTTTTCTGCTATAATTAACTTCCATTTTATTCCAAAATCTAATGGAGAAACTTTTCTCCTTCTAAATTCTGGCTAAATTTATTTAGAGTCCTTCATCTCTCTAAGAAGGGCTGTGGGAAGGAAGGCTATGCTATGGGGATGAGATCCACATTAGGTTCCAATTAGCTACCTGGAAATTTATCTTTCAGAAATGCAGCATCTTTAAGACGCCAGCGACTCATGCGGGAATCCTGTTGCTTTATTTTCCCCTTGGGGAAGAAACAGAGTTTTTACTTCCTCAGTGATTTGTAGACTCCTGAAAAAATTTTAGAGGAAACTGAAGAGAGCTCAGCTCAAGGGTCTTCAGCTGAAGGGGCAACAAGTAGGATTTATGCTCTGTCCCTTTCACCTCATGCAACTGTGCTACCAAAGCACCAAATATCTAAGTTATGATAGCAATGGGTACGGGCTGCAGAACACAGGTTCTCCCTACTGCTGAGAGCAGGCTGCAGGCATTGGAAGCACGGACTTTGCATTTTACAGACCCACTTCCCTCCCAAAGCAGTCCTAATTAAGGCCTGTAAACATTATGTTTAGAAATCTTGGAAGACAACAGGAGTTTGAATCAGTTCCCTATGAATCTGAAGAAGTGGAGTTCTCCCACTCGCTAGCTTGGATAATTCGCTTAGTATCTGAAGTGCTGCTCCCAGGTCTTTACACTGGAATTAATCATCATATGCACCTCAGTTTTTGTTTTCATATTGATAAAAAGCTAATAAATAACATATGCCTGGCATGTAGCATGAGTTCAATAAACATGTATGCCCTTTCAAGGGGCCTTTGAGAATGCATGTTTAAGCCATATAAGATGATGCTACAAAGATATGTTCACACGCATGCATGCATGCACACCTTCCTATAATTTTTCCAAATTCATGATGAAAGTAAACGTTAATAGCTTACAGTTGGGGACCAGAGAGATAGCTCAGCAGTCTAAAGTGCCTGCTTAAGCAAGCTTAGACAAGTGCAGGGACCTCAGTTCCATCCCTAGCACCACATGCCATGGTAGCCCCACCCCCAGGGTAGGCTGAGCTGGCCACAAAAATAAAAAATTACAGTTGCCTACTTTAAGTCTTTTACTACCTGTATTGCTCTGTTATGTTGCTGTTTAATATGCACATGGGTGTTTGTGTGCTTGTGAATGCAAGCAGAGCCTTTCTCCACAATCAGTTTACAACTTTTAGGGAACAGAGACCATTCGTTGCTTTCTCAGGACATAGGCTTCCATTTGAGTACTCTGTATGTCAAAAGGAGTGAATAGGTATATATTAATTAATGCATTCACTGCAATAAATAACAACAAATTGTTAGGGAGATGAGCAGCCACCCCCCAAAAAACTCTTACTAAACAAAAGCAATTCTATTATATAATCCTGCTACCTTTGAAACAGGGTCTCAGTAATTTTAAAATTTAAAATTCCTCCTAGAAGGGTAGAGAGACAATACGCCTATAATCTCAGCATTCAGGAAGGTGCAACAGGATGATCACAGTGCATTCAAGGCCAGCCTGGCCTAGGATACAAAGTAAACTCAAGGCTAGCCTAAGCTACCCAACCAGACCCTGTCTTGTGCGTTTTAATTTTGAGAACAGACTGGTAAGAATGGTGAAGAATGAACTGTGGTATGTACACACCACTCCCCAAGGTGGCTGCAGCCTGCATGGGCTGCAAACACGTACTCAAGCAATAAAAAACTGACATAAATGTAAAACATTTTCCCATTTGCAAAAAAAAAAAAAAAAAAAAGAATGGTGAAGAATTAATAAAGACTTCAGCTTCTTATAGCTTTTAACAGTTTGGATTGTCTTATATACTACATTCACCATCTGAAGAATCATTTACCTTACAATTTGATGAAACTGCAGTGAAATATTGGGGTGACAGTTTAAGTCAATGTTTGAGTGATAGGCACTCCAAGATTCAGGGGGACACCTTGACATATTCCAAAGAAACTAAGCAGAATGAAATGTTAAAAAAATAAACCCGAAGATATAGTGCAGCGGTATACCACCTGCCTGGTGAGCAGGCATAAGGTCCTGAGTTCAATTTCCAGCAGTAAAACAAAGAGAAAAAAATTCAATGATGCTGGGGTTTTTTTGTGGGTTCTAATAAAAAGTGTACAAATATGTCACCTTATCTGCAGCAGCAACTTTTGTCCCTATCTCAGCAACCCGAACTATATAGCCGACCCATGATTGTGCTGCTCTTTCCTTAGTAAAAAGCCAGGAGAAGAAAGCCCTTTGCTGTCTCTATTCAGGCCTTTAAGATTGTCCTGCCTGCCTGGGTCAGAAGTGGAAATATATAAACAATCTTTCTGTGCTCGAACTTGAAAGAAAAATCAGTCATCTGCACATAATCTGTGCTGGAGCAAAATGTAATTTTTTCCTCTGACAATGTGTTTATGGTTGTTAACTTATCTTGATTGCCAAGAGAAATCTGCTTTGTGTGGCAGTCTTTTCTGACTTAAAATGTCAGATGCCACCCCTTCCCCCCAGATCCAGCCATGCTTTCCACTAATTCACAAATTGACTTGACTCTCAGCTAGGTTAAAAAAATAATTTCCTGAAAATTAAAAGTCTGGCACAATACTGCACTAAAAGTCCATTTATCTTGTCTATTTTTATAAAGCTCTGCAGCAGCAACTGGCAAAGTGCCCACTCCCAGTAACAAAGGTCCTCAAGGACATTTGGCAAGAGAAACTTTCCTTCTAAGACCCTGAAAATGATCCTGGGCTTCCTAACACATGATTTTAAAAGCTTATAGTTAGGATTTGTAATCGTATCTTGTGTATAATCTCGAAAAGTAAAGAGCAATTGAAAAGACTGAGGTGTCAATAGAATGGCCGTATCTTTGCCATTTCTGTTAAGAGCCCTCCCTCCCCGCATGGTGTTCCCTGCATCAGTCAGGGCCTAACTGAAAGCTTGGGATTTCTCTGTTATTATGAAAGATAATGGCTAAAGATTATCTAGATGGGGCTTCGCCATGATTCACTCTTGTTTAATCAACTACAACCTGTGTTAAGCTCTATTCCCATCTCAATATAAACCACACTAATCTTTCCACTTTCCTGCAGGAAACGACCATCTTACTTGTTTATTCGGATCCCCTGGTATTGAGTAAATCCTTCCCCTCTCTTCTCTACTCCTGCCACCAATCAGTTGGGAGAAGGCTTCCAGCATCCCCAATTTAAGCCTGATTGGCCTTTCCTGTTGATGTCAAGTTGTAGTATTCCACTGAGAAAGCAACCTGAGAACCATTCACTTACTTTCCTGGAGGCTCTGGAGCTCACCAAACGATTACACCAAACTTAGCCCTCTTCTGTGCAGTGGAAAAGAAATAGTCTATGCAGAACGCTTTGCTTGGAGTGGTTTCTGAGAAACTGCACATTTGTGTCAAAGAAATTGCAGATATGCTTCACCCCACTTGATAGAAGGTTTCCCCTTTCTCAGCCACAGCTGAGCTTACCAGATCCTTCTGTAATGTGGGCTATGCTAACTCAGAGCCTCTTTGTCAGTTTGGTGACATTAGAATCAACAGTTATTTTGCCTCTGTGATTTAAATTCAAAGTATCCCCCATAAACCCAAATGTCATTCTGCCAATGAATTCCTTACATTGAAACAATTGATACCAAATTCCAATGTGATTAGAGAATTAGCGTTTCTGTTGCTTGCTTTATTGCATTTAGAATATTGAAAGGTTTTCTTTTCTTTATTAAATTAAGTTCTTTTCTAAAGAAGTTTGAAACTCTTCTGAGGCATGACCAAAGACACAATACCATCTGTTTTTTTTTTCTTTTTTATTCATGACATAGTTGATTTTACTTTAAAAGTGCATGCAATTCTTTATGTCTGTCAGAACACATCATCTGTGATGTTAGATAGTTAACCATAGTGCTTTGCAAGGAGATTTGGGCAGAAAGTGAAAACAGCCTTGAGTACACAAACACACACACACACACACACACACACACACACAAGTGTGCAAGCATGCGCATGTGCCAAAAGCAAAGTTTAATGCTTATGAAGTTACGATCAGTCTGTGTTGTACTAGACACAAAACTTGAAGGAGATCCTGATGGTCTGTGGAAATCATTCTCATCCAGTTAATGAATTTTGGGCCTCTTTCTCCTTGACAGGTGTTGAGTGTCTCAGTGACCAAAACCAGCATTTCCTGTTAGGGTTTTGTGGCTGGGACAGAGGCAGGGACGGAACAGCCCTGTAAGCAGACCCCACCACTGGGCTTGCTCTTCAGTCTCCCCTCATTAGGTTTGAGTAGTCCCATTGCAGAAGCTTCCAATTCTGATGGCTTTGGTCAGCGCTGGTCTCCCTGCTTCCAGAAAACCTGTCCTCTCGCCCATCCCCATGAACAGTGAGAATTGGGGGTCCATGAGTAGGCCAGATATTTCTTCTAAGAACACTGGTTCTGTTCAGAATTTTTTTTTTTTTTACCAAAGCAAGCATAAAGTACCATGGAGTAAAATTTGAAATTTCCACAAGTTGTGGGCAACATGACTATGGCCTCAGAGCATATGGCAAATCTTTCTCACTCTGCCAGGATGGAGTGATTTGTAAGTTTTGCTAAATGCTCTGAATTCTCTTCCAAAGCACCGTCTGCTATTATATTTTCAGAGGGTCAGTGTTAACTGGAACAAGATTTGCATCATCAAGAAGCCACATAACTGAATTGCATAACGTTGTTATTTTGGTTATAATTCACAGTACTTTCTAGTCTTTAAACATCTTTCATGCCTTCCTTGAACCTTACCTTAATAGAAGTGATCCTGTAGAAATTCAAACTATTCTGAAGTTCAGATCAGGTATATCTACAGGTTGTGATGTTAACTCGGTACTCATCTTATGGAACACAAGTTATGGACCCTGGAAATAATTTGGAGTTAGTTTTTATGATGTCATTTGTGGTAAGATTCGCTAACTTCACATATTCTGAAAAAAAAATATGATTGGAAAATTAGGTTTTCTTTGCTTTATTGCATTTGGAATATTGGAAGGATTTTTAAAATTATATTAAGTACTTTAAATGAGTTTGAATATATTTTGTTCATATGCGGGATACCTTTAGGTTCTAGCAGTTTTTCAGCTTTCATCTTATAAAACAAATTACTGGATCTTAGGATAGTTCAGAGCTATTTTTGCATTCTATCTCCAGGAAGGTTTATGAAGGACAAAGATTTTGAAAAAGAAAAAAAGCTTCATATTCAAAATGAGTCACTACAAGGGCTGGCCAGATAGCTCAGCAGACTAAAGTACCTGCTTAGGCAGAGCACAGTGGCGGGGCTTTGACTCCCAGCATGCTGTGCGGGCCCTGCCCCAGGGTGCACTAAGATGGTGATTGAGACTTGGCGTGGTGGTGTGTGCCTGTAATCCCAACACTTGGGAGGCTGAAAACAGAAGAATCACCACAAGTCTGATCTACATAGTGAGACCCTGTAGACCCTGTACTAAATATATTAAAAAAATTAATTACTACATTGTGATGAAATTCTGTAGTACATACTTTAAGAGTCCCCCTGGCCATTATTTTATTGTAATAATTCTTATTCCATTTCTACTTACAAAATGAGAAGCCCATGGGTCTCAGAAACCCAACTACTTTTTAGGAACTAGTCAGAAAACATGAAACAGTAAAGTTGTGAAGAAACTGGATGGTGTACTAACTAGTCTTAATGAACCATACTATCTTCCTAGTTATACAAGCTTTCTTCAGGCCAAACCAAAAGCCCACACAATGCCCAGCTGTTGCCTGGTCACCCTCCAGTATGCAACCTCTCACTGTAATGCCTTTCTCTTCCTTCTCCATGGGGTTTCTTCTGACCCCTGTGTCCTCCTTTTAAATCTAACATCTCTGTGAATATTCCCCATTACTTGTACCATGTCTATGATAACATAGGACGGGGCTTCCTCTCCCACCAGGATCCTACCCAAGTAGATAGTAACCCAAGGTATATCATCTCTCCTAGCAGGAGCAACCATGGAAGGCGCTGTTCTGTCTGATTCTTCCTACCTGGCTTACCCACCCTGACACACCTGGGTCGTAGCTCCAGTGCTCGATGGAGTTCTTTTGGTGTGAGGATCTTCTCTATCAGTTCTTAGCAGTGCTTGTCATCTCAGGCCAGCAAGACAGTCAAAAGCATCACTGAGAAGTGAAAACCGTATGACTGTAAACTGCGGTCAGCTTACTAATTAGTGACCACTCGCGTAGTCACTGGTATCTAGCAAACAAATAACCACTGGAAAACATACTATCTTGGTCAGACATGTGCCTCCTCTCCCTCTTCCCAACAGAATTGTTGGGGCCTTTAGTAGCTAAGGTCAAAGGCAATCACTTTCTCTTAGCCCCACTTAAATTCTCTGCTTTTCTTTAGCTCCTCGGTGGTTTTTATGCTTATACCATCTGTCTTGGGAATTCTGAGTCAGAAATTTTAGAAGACATTGCAGAAACTAATTTTTCTTTCTGCTTAACAAGTATTTGCCGCTCACCCCTTCTGGCAGGGTCTGTA
>NDGM010986807.1:0-10011 GCA_002564305.1 Octomys mimax | reverse complement strand
GAAGAAGAAGAAGAAGAAGAAGAAGAAGAAGAAGAAGAAGAAGAAGAAGAAGAAGAATGCTGGAAATGTGATTGAACTTAAAAATGTGAGGGTTTGCCATGTATGATATGAATCAGTTCTGTAGACATGAGAAAGTCACAGAATTCTGTAAATTCAGATTTCGTTTTATTGAGAGAGGTTACCAGATTTGCACTCTTGTTACTTCCAAGTATAAAATTTGAAGACATTGTGTACTGTGTAAACTTCCTGTGCGTCTTCTCAGTTCTGTGCCAGCTAAATTTTAACTTATTATACTTCAACTACCTTTTGTTGTTTGAGAGAAGGGCATTTTCCCTTTTTTTGTTTTTTTGATAATTAATGCTAGATGAAAAACTAAGTTGTTTTAGTGATAGGAAATAATATAGTAATATTTTTAATGTTCATTTAATTTGCCCCTCCTATTTTTTGCAGAGTCCGACACTATACATGGTGTAAATCTCATGCAAATTAACTACAACTTACAGCAGACTTTCACTGAAGTGCTCCGATTCTATGATCAAGATTCTCTAGATCAAGAGGTTAATATCATGTTTTAAAATACAGATATATTATTTTAAACTAAGGTTGATTGAATTTATTCATGTAAAACTTATAAGAGGAGTGGAAGTGAACAAGAACTGAAGGGAATGACATTTGGATGAAAAATGAAGTTACTCTGTATAAAAATAGCATTCTCTAAAAGGCACATCTATTTGCATTAAAGATGTGGACAGCCCAAAGCCACAAAGTGAAAGTGTGGGTGCCACTGAGTCTGTGGAATGCACTTTGGCTGTGTGAAAGCTATGACAACAATATTTATTTAGAACCCACAATAGATAATGCCCTGGTTCCTCTTCTCCGTGTAAAAATTTCAACTGATTGCTCTGGATTTTTTAAGCAACTGTCTAATATTAGCTAAGCAATGTGGATGCTTCTTCCATCTGTGGTTCCAAATTACATTTCTCCTCCAATCCATACCTTCCAAAGGTCAAAATCATGAACTACTCAGAGAAATTTTATCAGGTCATTACAACTGCCACTTTCAAATAACTGATTGCTCTACTTTTCCATTGGAAAACATGAATGACAATAATTCCATAGCAGCACACTTTTTAACTCTCTGCAGTAGAGATCAATTCTCTGCGCAGCATATTTCTTCATAATTTGTAAAATATTTCTTAAATGGAAGAATGCATCCTTTAAGAGACTGATGTTGGATTTTGTACATGTAATGTTTCCTTGAATAATCCATAGCAGTCCCATACGACTACATTCACCTGTCAAGTGATTTAGTTTTGATGTAGAGCCATAAGAGCACCATTGGCATTTTTAATTTCCCCTCATTGGCATTTGCAATTTCCCCCCCAATGCCAGCACTATTTTCCCAAGGTGTACATTAAAGTTTAAAGATGTACTCCATTATGTGATAATTATATGATATCTTTTATATGGGCAAAACATTAAAATAGATGAATATTTTTCTTAGGAGTAGTGTTATTTTTTGACATTGATAACTTTGACCATAACATTATAAGATAAATGCATTCACAGTTAGAAAATTAGAAATCTTAAAATTGTTTGGCTTACACATTTTCCCTATCATATTGGCAGTTAAACTCAGGAATAAGTTTTTATTGAACAAGATTTGTTTAAGTATTTCAGTTCTACTCAAATGTACTGAAAAATTTTGAGGCAATGCTGGAATATGGTGGATCTTAAGGCATGAAAAAATTACTCTTCTTAACTTTAAGAAACATTTTATCAAGGTTAAAAGAAATTCATCCATTTGTTCACCAAATGATATTCAAGTGTAGGCTAAACACCTGGAAAACATGACTGTCCTATCAAAAACCGGCATTTCTTTGAGATATGATATGGTAATGAAAAACGCTTTCTGTCAGAAAAACATAGTACACATACATGACAAAATTCTGAATGCAACCTGTAAGGATAGAGCCAATAAAAAATAATAAAACAAGATGAGGTATGCAAATTAGCTGACAAAACTTTATCACCAATACATATTGCACAGTTAAACTGAAATAGAAAGAATTGAATGAAACCATATATTTTATAATAATACAATTAAAGGGTCAGCGATATAACCCAGTGCCACAGTGCCCTGATGGCAAGTGCAAAGTCCTGAGTTTGATTATTGGTACCAAAATAATAATAATAATAATAATAATAATAACAATAATATAATGCAACTGAAAAGCTTACTACAATCAGATCTATTTCATTGTTATTAAAATAATTTACATAAAATAAATCATTGTCAAATAATGGAAAAAATATTGATGTTTCGGTAACTCACATAAAGTTTGAGATTGATTTAGTAAAAAGGAAATTCAATTTAGACTATGTCTAGAAAATAAAGATGGATAAAGAATGGGTTTGGGCTTAATGAAATTCTGTATCATCTCTACAGTGTTTTTTTTTATACATTTTATTCTGTTTTGAAAACAAAATAAAACAAAAGATGGGTAAAATAAACAAGAAGGAAATATATCAGATTCAATACAGTCAGAATATATTTCAACAGACATACAAACATATGTATCCAAGTTAGTACATTTGTCAAGAAATTAGAAATCAGAAAAACATTTAAATCAGAGACTGTAAATGTTAGCAATCAAGTGTACACTGGATATAATAAAGAGTTATCAGGGTCTCCAGGTGGGTTATTCTGGCAGAATGTGCAATCAGTGAAGATTCAGTCTACATTTTTTCTGGGGAAGAAGCACTGAATTTAAAGCTGATATGTTAGGCTTAAATGTTATCAGGCAATCTAAATGAAGACGTCACAGAAACAACTGAGAATGTAATTCTCAGTTTTAAGAGTAAAGAAGACTTTGGAATTATCCACAGAGGTGGTTACGTTGCTGGAGCATTTGGAATTCTGAAAAGAAAGAGGAAAACATCTGGGCCAGTGACAGTGCTATCAGATCTCTGTGTTCTCAGTGGCATGCACAGATGCAAAAGCGATGCAAGTGAGTGGGCTTGTAACTGAATAAAAAGAATACTCCTCTACTACAGAGCCAACAAGAAAGAGCTACAAAGAAGAAGCCGACATCACTTTGAAGTGCTAGTGGATTGTCGTATCACAAAAGGGCTTCAGAAACACACACACACACACACACACACACACACACACACACACACACTACACATGCATACTCTCGTCATTTACACTTCCTAATTAACAGACTGCTGGAAATCTTTAACAACACAGGCAGTAAGATTGATGTAAGTGTCAAAATGTTATGAACATATATAATCTGACCGGGAAAGAAAAACTTAAAGAATATGGGGCCAATGAGATAGCTCAGCAGACTAGACTCGGTGTCTGCTCAAGCAAGCACAGGCCTCAATACCAGGGGTTCAATACCAGGCACTACATGCTGCATAGACCTGCCCCCGGGCATGCTGAGCCAGCCACCAAGACCGGGCATGGTGGCACATGCCTATAATCCCAGAGCTAGGGAAGCTGAAAACAGGAGGGTCACTAGGAGTCCAAGCTGTCTAGTGAGACCCTGTACCAAATGCATTGAAAGAGAGAGAAAAAACAAAAACATAAAGAATACAAAATAATATTATTTTATAAGATGAACTCATGGAACAATTAAACTAGACAAAGTCCAGCAAGCGCTGCATGGCAGTTGGTACAGATGAAGGCTGACCATATGTGTTTCCATGTTGAAGTGTGGTCAGAATCATGGCGATGTGGGAGGGTATGGGAAACCTCTGCATGAGGGGCTGGGGGTAATCCTGACACCACTGGCTCAGCTGCCTTCAGAAGGGAATAAAGTCACTTCCATGACAGCTCAGCTATGTTTCAAAGAATTGTTAGAAGGGTGAGCTCAGTTCCTGATTTATTCTCTGGCCTTCAGTTGCAATGCGGTCTCTGCATCCATTCCTGCTCCTAGCACTCCCCGACGTCGGGAGAGCCTCCCAGGAGTCAAGCCAAGGCCACACCCACACCGCTGAATCTCGAGAGCTGCGAGCTGAGTCAACTGCTTTCTGTATAAAGTTACTCAACCTTGGGAACTTTGTGATAGTCACAGAAAACAGAGGAACACTTTGGCCTTATGTAGGTCATGACATACATAATTGTTTAAGTATAAAATTCAATTTACTGAAAATGTATCATATTACAGGTCTATTGACTATGTCTAAATTACAAACATTGCTATATATATAATTTTGACAACCTCATAAGTCTACAGCCACAGAAAACTTGGGAGTGAGTGTCTATTATTTCAATGCTGCATTTTTGGTCTTTACAATTACATAAATTGTACACAAATAACGTGGAAACAAAACCACTTAATATTTCTATAAACAAAACAAAAGAAGAGTTAACAGAAGCAATGAATGTTAGCATCACTAAAATCTCCATTGTCCAAATACTCCTAGACACGAGGGTGTTTTGAAGAGATTTTTTTTCCACAGAAATTAGTTTTTTACTGATTATGTGATAGGTGTGTAACATTTTTTATCTTTGTTACACACCTATCACATAATCAGCAGTGCTATATGAGAATTCACAAGTGAGGGAAGCCTGCTACCTTATCAAAGCCTCACTGTAAATTTTCAATTTAGTATCATGGATCTGAGATTATTACAAATATTAGAAATTATAAATATTTAGTAGCCCAGATTATTATATAAGAATCATAAACCAATATGTATAGAGAATACATCACTCTTAAATTAATTGCATATTTTAAAAAATGATTTAAACATTTTATAATGTTCCAAAGTACTCAAACCACTATATCCTTCTAGTTTTAAAGATTTTATTTATAGATGAAAAATACATAACAGGTTATATCAGGTCAAATATTAATGAGCATATTGACAAGCTAATTTATTAAGTTATACAGAAGGACTTTTCTGGACTAGGGAGGCATACCTATAATTATATGAATCAAAACTGAGGTGAGAAAATTGTGAGTTCAGGTCCAGGTTGGGATACAAGACAAGCTCAAGCCCAGACTGGACTAGGAGGGAGACCTTGTCTCAAAAATCCAAAAAGAAAAGGAAATAACAGAGCAGAACAGAAAAACAAAATAGAAACTAGGGCAGCCGTATGGATTAATATGCAAACCAGAGCAGTATCGAGAGCTAAGGTATGCTCTTAGTGATCCTGTGGGAACAGTCCGCTAGACTCAGGCCTGTCCTCGCCAAAGCAGGACACGGGGCCACCGTGGGGATGTTACTTTCATTTAAACATGCATCAGTTTCACTTTCTGTGAGAGCGTACACATATTTATATTAATACTTGCCATCAAATATCTGACTAGCCAGTGCTTCTTGTGCAATTTTTACTCTGATTCTTTTATTTGAAAGAAAAGTGTCTGTTTGTGTACCTCTGTGTGTGTGTGTGTGTGCCTGCGTGTGAATCCGTGTGTGTGTGTGTGTGTGTGTGTGTGTGTGCATCTGCTTTTTCTTTTCTTTTTTCTTGGTAGCAGATGCTGCTCTTGTTATGCACTTTCAGGTCCAACTTGAAAGTCACACTTGTATATATTATTTATTTGGCACAAATCCAATACTCTTTAACTAATGAAATGTGAAATCAAAACAGCATAGAAGGGTGAAATTGGAAGTTGAAAAATCTGATGATGGCCTTCAGAATTCAAATCAACATGTAGGAGATATGAAGGTGAAGAAATCAGCTTTCTTGCATCTTTTCTTGTGCTTATAAATGCTTGGATGAGAGTGAGCACGAGCTCCTCTCGTTTAATGATACAAGCTACCCTTGGGCATCAATTATAACTTAATTGCAGACATGAGTAACAGCTAACAACCAAACATGTGTGAACAGAAAGTCCCTTAAAACATAATCACTTCCCCGTCAAAGAATATGATAGCCACACAGTAGGGACACCTTGTCAGTTGTGCATAAAATGGCCAATAAAGAAAACTGCCTCACTGAAGGGACACTGTATGCTGAATGAGCTGCTAAATGTGATCTCGACTGCAATTTGGGCCTCTCTGCTTTATGTTTGCAATAAATCTTGAAAATGATAAGTTGTGCAAAAGTGATAATTTATACATGTTAAGTAGCCAAGCAATAGATCTCTAAATAACTGTATTCTTGCACTTGAAGTAAAATCTTTTGTCTTAGTTTGTTATTGGCATATAAAACAATAGAATCCATAAAAATCTATAACACATGGAAAACTTAAAGGACATGTTGGACTTGTTATTTTAAAATTATGTAATAATAAATTTCTGTCTGTTCTTTCATCTTGAGCCATGCTCCTGAGTGTTCTTTTATCCCTGGGAGTTCCTGGGCAAGTCAGTCCACCGTCCCTTCAGTAAGGTCTGTCAAACTGAATTGGTACCTTTTCACCTTTTTCAATGGATACATTTTTTTAATTTTGAGAATGAACTGTTACCTTAAACTTGGACACTGCTGTCCTACGTGGAGTTCTCTGGAGGCAGATGTTGAGAGATGGTGTTCTGGACTGCAGGACGTTAGTTTCTCTTGTGAGTATTGCCATGCATCAAAGGAAGAAAAAGGAGAACTGGACAGGATTGGGCTAAGGTTAAATTTCACCCTGGCTTAATCAAGCCTCACGCAAAGCTCCAAAGCCAGAACATCTGTGGACGGCTCTGGGAAGGAGGATATGCTTGGGAAAGGTGTGGACCCTGAGGGGTCTCTCAGCCGCAGACAACCTGTGGGTTGCAATTGCTCTCTGAAAATTTGAGCAACAAGCCCTCTAGGAAAGCGCCACAATTACGCCACACTGTATAGTTCATCCGCATATCCAAGCACCTGCTTTACCCTTGGCCTGCCTGCTAGGTCCTTCACACCTTTGCTGTGATTGCCTTAATCTGTCTTGTTTTCTATGTTTTTCTTTCTTTGTGTGTGTGTGCGCAAGTGTGTGTGTGTGTGTGTGTGTGTGTGTGTGTGTAGGAGCCTGAGTTCTTTTTTATGCTCCTTAAATTGCACAAAGCTTCCTCATGCTTCTAGGTAGGTCTAACTGACCTGTTATACACCTGTGCATATAAAATTGGACCACTGGAACTGCTATAATTTTCTCTATATGTCATGCTTGTTAATATCTTTATATTTTCTTTAGATTTTTCTGACACCAGTGTTTTCCTTTACCCCTTCAGGGCAGTCTGTTAGATGACCACTCTTCCATAAGTATACTTCCACCCAATAGCAGTTTAGAAGCTTTGAATCAGTACCATAGAGAGCAAAAATCTCAGCACATGGCAATTTATTTTTAAATTTTAGTATAATAATGAATGCTACTGACATTACCTGGGTATTACATGGGTATATTTTACCCAAGCAGGAGAAAGAAGGAGGAAGATGAGGAGGAGGAGGAGGAGGAGGGGAGAGAGAGAGAGAGAGAGAGAGAGACAGACAGACAGACAGACAGAGACAGAGACAGAGATAGAGGAGACAGAAGAGAGAAAAGGGAGGAAGGAAAGGAGATGAGATAGGTACAAAACAAATCATCTGGTTAAAAATGCAGTTTTAGTCACATAGGGATTTTGAAATAACCTACTTTCTAAAAACAAACATCTGTGTGAAATCAGGAAAGCTACTTTACCTCTCTTCTTTTCATAATCAAATATGTAAAATGGGGCTAATGATATGTCACAGAAATTAAGTAGGGATGCAAGACACTTACTATTTTTAGCATACCTTTGTCCTCAATAAATTACAGTGATTCTAATGTTGAATCTGGGGAGAAAATGAATGAGATTTTGTTCTACTTACAGGCTGAATAAGTACCTCATTTATAAAATTATTTCAAAGGTGTCTATGACTCTCCAGAACCTCAGTGCTACTTAAGACATCATGCCCAATACCAGTGATGAAATGGTATCAAAATAAATGCATGTCTCAGTGCTAAATACCTCACATTTTAAAATTTTTATCTGTATTTAAGTATTACATGTGAAAATACCTTTTTAAATGAAATCACCTGTGTTTTTTTAAGATTCTACTTTCATCCAGAATATAGCTACATGCTGATAAGAATATTGTTTCTGAGTAGATTTACAGAGAAGATTTTTTGATTTCTTGGTCACCACAGATGTTTGTTTAATCTGATTAAAAACATTTCTTTAAAGAAAACTTGGGTCTTCGGTGCTGTGCGTCTCGTAGTTCCCTGCAGGGAACATGACTGGACGTTAGGAAATGCTGGGATGCCTCTGTAAAGCAGCAATAATCCTGCCCTACTCAGACACTGGGAAACTTCTCTCTTGACTCTGGGAAACCTCAAAGCAATGTCTGCAAAAATTCTCCTAGAGTAATTGTTACACCAAATGATTCTCCCACACATAGTTTTTTAAAACTTGCTTAACTAAGCTCCTACCGCGTAGTGCCTCCAGCCTCTGTAACCTTATACTTAGGTTTCCTGCATGGAATTTCAAGCAGGGAATCAACATGTTTGAGGCTATGAATGAGCAAATTTAATCTCCCTGATGTTCCCCAAGCACCTAGCATAGTTTCAGACACATAGAATTTTGACTACTCAGCGAATGAATGATGTTATTTCATTATTGTGTCCTTTACTTATCATAAGAATATGTTTTTCTACAAGGATTATTTGAGGAATACATTGAGATCATTTAAAATTGTGATAAGAAAAGTCTACCTTTACGTTAATTTTCAAAATCTTGGTGACAAGCTTCTGTTACAACCCTTGAAACTTATACCAGTCATAGTGATATAAAGCATCAGCTTACATAAAAACTGTACTTTGTAGTGAAATTTTAATATTTTTATATTTTCTGCATGTATTTTAAATTATGAGGAAGATTAAGTAGTAAGATGTATGTAGTACATGTATGTAGTAAGATGTATGTAGTAGTAATATGTAAACTACTATTCTGAGACTGAACTGGACGTATTATTACTTTAGTTCAAGTCTTTGGAATATTAAACTAGGTTAAAAAAAACCCTACTCCACATTTTTTCTGAATTCATAACTTAGCATAGTAGCAACAGACTGTGTATCTCAGCAGCTTCAGCTCAATAAAACAGGAAATAATCTTTGTGTTTACATACTTGGTACCAGGTAAGATATATGAAGATGTGAAAGATAGTTAAACTAAGATTTTTGTTCATATAATGCTCCATGCATCTGGTTGTTTGTTTCCCTGGGGATCATGAGGGAAAAAAATGCAGCCATACCATCCTTCTGTTATGTCCTCTACCATAAAGCAATGTGAGTGTGGCTTATAGTAGCTGCGCACAGAAAGACCATGGATGCAATGCAGTACATGGCACATGAAATATCAGATTTGCAAGATTTGGAGGAGATCCAAAGTGAATTGTCAGGTGAATCATTCATAGATAATGATGAAAATGACGGCTTTGACATTGAGCATATGACCTTTCCTGTGACAGTGAGATGGAGCACGGATTAACCATGCAGACAAAAGGAATGAAGGCTGTCTTTATTCCGATCATAAAGGAAACAGCAATGTAAGTGCATGTTTGACTGGAACAAACAGTTCACAGTAGTTAAACAACCAAATGGAATAATCTAATGTTAGAACTAGTTCTGAAAATATAATGCAGATCTCGTCCTATTGGACAGAATGCCAGCACTGCCTGCCATTTAGTGTTGGAAATTATAACAGATGGACACTGAGCTACCAGATGTTGTGAAATACAACAATGATGAGAAACAAGTAAAATGTTCAGCATCCACCAATACTCACAATCAAAAATGTGTTTGTGCTCCCTCACTAGCTGAAGTGAAAGCATTCACAGATCTGCTGTACCCAGCAGGGCTTTCTCATGGTAATCACAAGAATGTAAAAGAATGATGGAAGGATGTCAGGTGTGGGTTGAGCTCTATAGAATAAAAATGACACTGAAGAGTTTTGGTTTCATTTGAAAGTTTTGAAGTTGGGCCAGGGAGATGCCACAGTAGAATAAGTGCTTGCCTGGAAAGTGCAAGGGCCTGAGTTCTGAGTTCAATCCCCAGTTCAACCAAAAAAAAAAAAAAA
>NDGM010986766.1:0-12966 GCA_002564305.1 Octomys mimax | reverse complement strand
AAATCTAACCATGTACAACCTTGTAGCAGGACAGTCCCACAACATTCCTTTTCCTGTCTCCTGGCTTAATTCACTGTGATTTAAAATTTTAATTTTTAACATATAAATTCAGGAAAGACTTAGGCCACACAGTTCCAAGGACAGTGAATGAAGTCAATGTTCATTGTCGGTTTTTAAAAAATATTTCCCATACGTGTTTTTTATGTTGTGCTTCTACTGTACAACTGACAATTGTTAAATTCTTCACAAAGCCCTTTTGAATAAAAAGCATGCATAATGCGATTTTTATAATAAAAATTTAAAAGTCAGAAATTTTTATTATAACTTACAGTTAATTCTTTCTTGAAAATACCAGATGTGGGCCAGGGAGATAGCTCAGTAGAATGAGCACCTGCTTGGCAAGGGCAAGGTCCTAAGTTCAGTCCCTGGTACAAAAAAAGAAAAAAAGAAAGAAAGAAAATATCAGATGTAATCCTTCATTTCTTTCTTTCATCCTTTCTATATTTCTTTTTGTTTTTGTTTTAGGGAAAGGTCTACAGGGTGTTCTCGGTCTCACTACTAGATTGGACCTATAGTGATCCACTTGTTTGCAGCTTTTCAAAAACTAGGATTATAGGCATATGCCAACAGGCCCAGTCTCAATTGCTGTCTCAGCATGTCCCAGGGTTGGGGCCAGTATGGCAGGTCCAGGGAATGAACCCCCGGCCCCTGCACCTGCTTGCAGGTGGTTTAATCCACTGAGCTATTTGGCCGACCATTGTTTCTTAAGTTTATAGAAATCACATGCTTCACATAATTTGTAATATCACCAAGATGTATGTTTGCATATCTAAGCATTAATTTATACAGAAGACGAAACACAATGGAAACTCCTGTAGTGTGGGTTTAGTAACCACAGTGCTTGATTTCTGAGCTGTTAGTGAATTCTAGCCCAAGAGACATACACTAGAGCATTTAACACCAGCGAACTTTGCTTTTATTTTATGTTGTTATCCTGATCAGAAGTCTTTAAACATGTGAGACATATCTACCTTTGTTATCTCGATATTTGTAAGCAAGTGCCTTGCATCTTACCTAGAAGCCATTCATGGATATTTTATGCCGGTGCAGGCCCCAAAAGTTTACCTGCTCAGCAGCTGGACATTATGAACACTTTCTGTTCAAAGATGTCTTACTACAAAAGAAAAAGGCAAATTCCTGCTAGAATACAGCCTTACAGAAATGCTTCTTAGCAGGAAGTAGCACAAACATTCATGTGGCCTCCGCAGGGACCATGGGATAAGTTGGAAATCTTTTTACTAGTGTTAACTATGGACACTCATCTCAGAATCCACTTCCTAGTTTATAAAATCTTTAAACTCATGGGTCAACTTCATGTTTTGCAGAAATGTTATTTTATCCTGGAAAAGGTCTTTATTGTTTTTAATTGTGATACAGAGCTAGATGAATCCTTTGCCTGCTAGATGAATCCTCCCATTTTATCTCTATATACATGATAGCATTCTATTTCACATGAATGTACACATTTATTTAAAATAGAACATTATTTTGGAAATGGTCATTAGATCCTAAGGCGTAAAGATCTAGAACCAAAGGCAGACTTTAGCATTTTGCTGAAAACTTCAGCCTTTCTTTATTTTTGATTGCACATCACATCATATGAGATTAACTAAAAATTAATTAGATACCTACCCCTAAGAGCTACATTTATACAATTTTTACAAAAACACAAGTATAAATCTTTATTGCCATGAAATTTGCAATGAATTCTTAAATATCACACCATAATGCTTAGTTAAAAATTATAATTTTGTGCTTTAAACATGACTACCAGGAAAGTTAAAAGGATAATACAAAACAAGAAGTTATATATGATTAATTTCTTATATACAGGATTGTACAGAAACTAAAAGGATACAAATATAAAAATCAACAAAATTTTTGAATAAATATTTCTCCAAAGAACGTATAGAAATGGCCAATGAGCCCACGGAAACATGATCTATGTTATTGCTTATTACAGAAGTTTAAATTAATATCTCAATGAGCTATTACATCAGGCCTACTAGAATATCTGTAGTAGAAAAGATGGCAACAGTTCTATGCAGAGACAATGAAATACTCTTCATACAATTCCAGAGGGAGCGTAAAGTGGTGCCAACCTCATCACAGATCATTTGAAAACTTCTTAGTGAACTGCATGTAGTGCAATGTATTCTCCTTGTGACCACGATGCTAAGTGATATAAACAGATACAGGACCTTAAATAGCACAGAGTTTCTCTTATACGAGAAGTAAATAAATTAAAGAGCAAAGAGAAAGGCAAATAACAGGAAACAGGAAAAGTCATTCCTTTTACAAATGGGAAAGGGACCAAGAGTTGGGCCAAGGAATTAAGATGTGTTGTGTCCATGTGCCAACTTCCTGTGATGTAATCATTATGTCCTGCAAACATGGACTAATAAAAATTAAAATGAAAAATAATATTTATAGATAAAAAATATGCCATATAATCCAACAACACCGCATATCTATACCCAAAAGAATTACCACATTTCTTCTCAAAGATGTCCATACAAATCTCTGGAACAACATTTATTTAAATTAGCCCCCACATGGAAGCAACTTTAAGGTGTAGCTACTTGTGCATGAACAAGCAAATGTTGCACTAACCAGAATATGTTGTATGATTTTCTCCATAATAATGGTCTCCCCAAAAGGCAAAATCTAGTAATAAAAAAATAAATTAAAAATTGTGGTTATACCAGGCAGAGCTTAGTATTACCAGGCTTCCTGCAAATGGCATTTAGTGATATTTTAAAAATCATGACCATATTTTTTAGTCAATTGTGTGAATGATTCCATAATTGCAAATTTAGCAAATTATGCTTCAGTGATGTTGTTTAAAAATTTACATCTTTGACATATTAAGAGCTTTCTAAACAACCAAAGCCCTAGAAAATACTGCTATAGCCAGAGAGGCATCTTTAGTCAATGTGCATATAAAAAGACAGTCAAACTTATTTGGTAATTAAACTAAACCTGACATAATTCATTACATTCCCTTACATATTTTCTATTTAACATACAGAGTCAGATATTTATAAAATTGTAGGAGAAAAGTACAACACAGATGCTGGCAACTTTTTTCTGTATAAGAAAATAAATAACTGAGACTATCTTACATAATACACAGTGTATGGTATATGCCATGACATTTACAAGTACTGTGAAAATGACCAGGTATAACACAGACACAAATATGTGTTGTTGTCCTTGGAATCTTTCTTTACAATAAATGGTGGAAGACTAGATATGGCCCATTCACTATAGTTTTTATACACTTATATTTGTGAAACAGGGATTTTGAGTAAAAATAACCCTCTTTTCTGGATCCCTATTAGTCATGTATTATAAATGTACATTTTTATTCATACTAAAATTCTAACTCAGTTTTTCTTCTAGGCAACAAATTAGAGCAATTTTACACACACACACACACACACACACACATATGAATAACATGTTTATGTCTATATGAACATATATATATATATGATTGCCATTTTAAACATCTAAAATTTAGCAATATTGTGAATTTTGGAATCAGTATAACTAACTTCTAAAGCTGATTATACATTTATGTAGATAGATATTTGCTCTTCGCATAGAAATATTTTCAACATATAGTAGAAGAAAAATAGTATGATTAATAAATTACTATCATTCCATTTTGGATAGTAACCTGAGAAATGTTTGAGAATGATTTATATACTTGCAATTTCACAGTGGCCAGTCAAAAAATACATTTTTCATTTTAAAAGTGTTATCTGTATGAACAATTTTTGGTAAAGAAATGTTCTACGGCAATATTTTCTTCTCTGTGTGTGTGTGTGTGTGTGTGTGTGTGTGTGTGTATGGCCTGTGTGGTTCTAGGTTTTGAAAAAAGGACACAACACATGCTAGGCAAGTGCTTTAGCAATGAGTTCCATAAACAGTCCCTTAATTTCCCTAATGAATATTTAGAGTACCCCTTGAAGTGAGAAAATAAAAATCAATACTGTCATATTTTCTTTAATAATTAAAAGCATAAAAAACCTGTTCTTAATTTTATTTGAAGTTTCTAGATATTTAAAATTCTATAAATACTATATGGCTATACGAATATACTTATTAACTACATAAAACCAAGGGCAGAAAAATATTCCTTTAAAAATCAATTAATTAAATATTCAAATGCATGTTTGAAATAGAAATATAACTGATTAGAGGCAATCAATTTTAAAATCCATTTGAAAATCACTGCTGATTGATTCTTTGTGAAAATTAACCTACATCACTAAGTTATACACTTTTAATTACAGCAACAAACATATTTCTGCTACATCATTTTGTAGAAGTCACTTATTAATTTCCTCCATTATCTTTCAAATGTCATTTGAACTGCTATATAAGCAGAGTAATCTAAATCATTTTAATTGCTAAATTTCCTTCTTAGGTCTACTTAAAAATAAAAAAGCAATTTGGGCAATTAATCTATCAGTGAGAAAACAACATAGATAACAGGCTGATTAGCCAGGAGCTACCTTGTCAAGAGACTTCCCTGAACTGCAATTTGGGAAGCAAATTATCTTCAAGAGAAAAAAAAAAAAAAAAAAAAAAAGAATTTCAGATTTATAAACAACACAAGCAAAATCTCCAAAGCAAAACTTTGGAAACAATTTACTTCTTTTCCTTTAAAAACAATTTCTGTTATTTGAATTCTTTCTTATTTCCTCTTCTCAAGCTTTAGGGAAACTTAATCTTAAACCTTCCTTCCACTCCTACTGGTAGAAGTCAGTATCTCTACTTTATCTGTGATTTGCTGTGATGACAAAGAGCTTTAGAGTTCTTCTAAGACTAGTAGAGCATCATTTTTTTCATTATGTTCTCCTTTTCCATTTAATTCTCTTAATCATATACATGTAGCTCCATCTCTTTAAGCTTGAAAACAATATATTTATTTCTTAAGCATACATCAAGAGCATTGAACTGCAGGGTTTTCCTCACACTGTTGTGTTGTATGATCATTGCCATCCCTCTTCACCTGGATTGTGCCATCTCTTAACGAGTTTCCTAAAATTTTTCTCAAGCCCTGTGTGAGTTAGGTTCCTTTCACTACAGTAACATATATGAGAATAAATAATTTAAAGAATGGAAATGTAGTTAGATCATCACTTAGAAAGCACTCAGTAAGCAGCCAATGAATTGAAAATGTTATTCAATTCAGTCAGCATTTATTTATTGGGCCTATTATTTGAGACTGTTTTCTAAAACCAGTGAAATGCCTGATTTACTGCATATCATCAGTTGTGTTCTGCCTGGTTTTAGTGTTCTTGCCAGTGCAAATTTCACCCAATGGAAAAAAAAAAACTGTAGATGCGTCAGCCTTATGGCCATGGCCCTACACCACTAAGTAAGTAAAGTTCAGACCCCTCCATCGATGCTGAAATGGGTCAATCCCCACTGTGTCTCAAGACACACCATATTCCATGGAATTACTCTCCTGAAGATGTTATTAAATTATCTTTTCAGAGTCAACATAAAATAGCAGATGGATAATCTGCTTGAAGGCAGCTGAGGTCATATATCATTAGGCATGAGGGAAATTCTATATGTAACAAACATCTGCATGTGCAAAATAGAGCTGAACGCGTTCCAAAAAAACTCTCAAACTATAATTTCTTGCCAATTTAACATCTGAGAAATGTAGAAAAGGTACTCATAACAACAAAGTCAGTGAATTTTTGACTGAAAGGGTTCGTAGAGATCATGTTTTCCAACTCAATAATTTTACAGATAGAAAACCAATCAAAAGAAGTTAAGTGTTTCACCTCAGTTCACATAACTGGTTGCTGGCAAAAGTGGGGCTGATATGTAAGGCTTTCACCAATACTTTCTTGCCATGTTACCACTGTCAACCCACTTGATTTATGAAATCCTGAGCATATATTGTAGGCATTATGACTGCACTCTAAATATAATACCAAGTCTCCAACCAAATTCCTGTAATCATATTGGAAAAATGACAGTCAAATTATCTTTCTTATTTGCCCTGAGAATGTTTTCCCCTGAAGGAAATATTCAATATCAGATTAGGATAACAGGATCTCTTAAAATGAATGTTTCCATTTGTTGAATTAAATATTTAGAGCTTCCCAGAAATGTGTTGGCTTGAGTTCACATGTTCGAATATTTCCTTTCTAGTTTATAAGAAATAACTTTAGAAATGACGAAATGTGAAATAGGATTTAAGCTGTGTCAGCCCTGGAAGCTAGGTTAAATCATTTTCTAAATGCCAGAAACTCTGAAAAATCCTTGATAGATACAGGTTAGATGAGGCTTTGGACAGATTGATAAATTGTGTTCCGTTACAAGTGTGGCTTAATGGGAAAGTGATGGCAACGATGGACCCCGAGGGATTCCGTAAAGTGGGGCAAGGACTGACAAGTGGACTGGTAAATGTGATTAAAGCCCTTTTGGTCTAGTGATTTTTAACATGGTGATCCAGTGTGTGGCATTATTGATTCAAATGTGCTGTTGATAATCACTGGGTTTGCACCAAAGAAGCTAGAAATCTGGCAATGGTCTCAACTGCTTAAAAAAGATTGGCCTTGCATTCTGCATTCCACGTAGTTTGATTTTTTCATTGATTATTCATGTAGGTAAATGTAGGCATATCATTGATTATTCATGCAGGTATTAATAACTGAGACTAGAACCCTCACTCCATTTTTCATATAAGTAAACTGTAGTTTTGAACAGATTTCTTACTCAGTGAATTTGCATTAATACAATTAAGGTATAGAACAAGCAGAGCTTGTGTCATTTTTAAGGGATGAAATGAGTTGTTCTTTATTTTGGAAAACTTTTTCTTGTGATATTTGAGTGCGCTTTTCCCACATAAAGGTATTAGTGTAACCATCACGTTCACTGGTTTTTTCCAGCAGACACAAGCAGCTGTTTCCTTCAATATTTTCATTGGGATAGTCATTTCCAAGTTCTGTGTACATAAAAATATACTATTTCAGTATAAATTATCTTTCATTTCACCTTTATATTGCACTTAGGAGACTTTTCCTACTAAGAAACTTCTCCCTGAAATATATCCCACTATTTTGCATTTTAATTTTTAGTGAGGTCCCACTAAATCACTAAATTATCCAGGTTGGGCTCAAACTTGAGATTCTACTGCCTCAGCTTCTAAGAATGCTGGGATTGCAGGCATGCGCCCATAACACTTAATTTTTATCTTTTTTTATTAATACATGTTTTCCATACACAGTGATCACATTGATCAGGAGGCATCTGTACTGGTACGTATCACAGTTCAGTGTTTCCTATTCCCCTCCCATCCCTCAACCTTTCTTCCCCTCTTCATGTAAAAAAGCTGTTTCCATTTTATTCTCTCAATTCTTTTATTTTTTTTTAAACAATGTATGTGGTCACTATTCTGAATTTCATTCCAGGATAGTTAAAGAGAGTTGTAGAATATGTGCTTTAAAATGTGGTCGGGGTCTGACTGTGTTGCAAAGTCCTACTTTTGTACATCTTATAAAGAATTCAAGAGTAGCATCCCTGTGCTGGCCATGAGTGCAGGATCTCAGAAGCAGTTAAACACCAGGAGGTCTACTGATCAATCCCACATCAGACACAGTTCTAGATCAGAAGTTTATGGCCCAAATCCACAGTGAGGCCAAGTAGTTAGCATGGAAATTGGCCCAGGAGAAAACACCCCGAATGCTGGCCTGGAAGGTAGATGAAGCTCTTCCTGTCTCTAGTTGATTGCTGCTTTGCAATGGACTCAGCCATTGCTATCAGCACATCCATGTGTTCACAAGATACCATTGCAGGGATCCCTGCCTAAGCTGCTAGACACTCTTCGACAATCAGCCTTTGAGGACTTCTGCTACTGTCAACTTCTGAATGAGGTGCCATGGTCCCAGGCAGTCTGAGGCAGGAAGTAAATGTGGATGCTATGTTGGCCCCTTTTTAACTCTAGAGTGGCTCCAAGGCCAGCCTGCGGTGTCACTGGGGACACCGACCTCTGGCCAACTGGCCTGCACTTCCCATCCCAGGTGCTGGTTCCAGGACTGCTCTCATGAATGGACGGCCCACCAAAGGCCCCTCAAACTCAGGCCTTGCAAACCAAATCTGGGACATTCAGTGTCAGGATCCCACCATAATTTTCCAGAGTAACTGGCAATGCTAATTCTCCTGTGACCTTTTCCTATTTCTAACTACTGCCAGCTAATAAAAGTACATTTCCCAGCAACATATCCGTAGACTACAGTTTGGTGACAGAGATCATAATTCAGAATTTTCCCATGATAATTGTCCCTAAATAAGCATTGATAGAAATCCTTTCACTATTGATTGGCCTGGCTTATACAAGAAATTAGTTCTATGGTCCCAGTTCTCTTAGACCATCAGCATTTCTCCTCCACTACAGAAGAAGAGTTGCTGAGGCAACAGATTTGTGCCAGGCTCAATTAGCCCATATCTGTTCAATCAAAGTATAAGGCACCAATTGCCACAAGGCATCTAGAGTACATTTGCTCTTGCACTGTGGTTGGCAGTCTGGCGAATTTGGATGGAAAAGAAAAAGCAGCGTCAGAAACAGCAGCTAACAGAACCATGTCTGGCACAATGATTTGACAAAACTACTCTCTCAACCGCTTTCTCCCTGCTGGGCTTATTCTTGTTGGCCCTTTTCAATTTTATTTAGTCCACTATGAATCTTTCAAACTGGTAAAACCTCTTAAATTTTCACATTTTATATCACATGCCTAATTGTCTTTCAGTGTCCAGGAACCATATACAAAAGAATATATAGTAGTTCTCAAAATAAATATAAATAGGAACAAAATACAATAATTAAGAAAAACAGATCAGCAACTCAAATGCAAGTACTATACGATCATAGAATTATGAAATGTTCAAAATACCTACTTCATGTAAATTGAAATCAGGTATTTATTAGAACAAGTAATAAATTCTTAATTGACTAGTAAATCAATTAACATAAATTAGCAAAACAATCTAATTATTTTGACTCAGACAAGGAAAACTGATGTGACAGAACACCTAGGATAATAGTGTTGAGACCATTTCCAGCTCTAATGTATAGAGTGAAGTGAAAGAAAAAAATAAAAAACCATATTAATAAAATTAGGTACACCCAATTAAAAAAATAAATGAAAGATCCAAGGAGGAAGAAAATAAAAAGAATTAATTAAAATATATATGATTTGTATGTATGTATGTATATATATGATTCGTATGTATGAAATTTGCTTCTATGAATAAATAAAAATATTTATTCTGCATTGATTGTGTATATTTGTGTATGTGTGTGTATATATATCTATGTATCTTACTCCATCTTTAGCAATTTTATAGATCTAATTAGATGTTTACAATGATTTATGAAGAGAAAAATGAGAGTAAACTGAATATGCAATTATAAAAAATAACAGGATATCAGAGCAAGTTTGCTGTACCTACTTGACAGGAATTGAATATCAATTACGTACTAAAAGGAGAACACTACATGAGAACCATAACTTGTATAAGTAAAGCTGAATATTTTCCAAATTTTGTAGCTATGTGCTGGCTACTTGTGTGCAAGCACTGAAAGCAATTTTGGAAATTAAATGCTGTCCCAGCAAACACTAGACTTTAATAAGTATGCTGTGGATAATCTTGTATAAACATTTTGGTTGTTCACAATATTTGGTAGACTGACCCTTCTGAAAGGGTCTTCGGTTTAAGTTTCTCTTTTATAGTCAAGTTCAACAATTTGTTCTAAATAACATGTTCTATCTAAAATCATTTTATTGGAGAAGTCTACATAAATATCTACTTCAATTTTCAGTAATAATACTGTAGACGATAGCTTTCTCCTCTCTCATTGGGGAAAAAGCAGACAACACCAAAATAACCAAGCTAGTTCACAATGAAATTAGCTAATATTGAAATAATTACTAACTATGCATCACTAGGGGTGCACATTGCTATGGATGAATCAATGAGCTTCATATCAAAGTGTCAAAGAAATTATGTGATTACCTGGACAGATGGTAAAATATGAATTTACATTTGACATCTATCCTTGAGGAAGGCACTAAGAATAGTGAATACACACAACACCACAAGTTTTCTGGGAATTATGTGGAGTTTTAAATATCCCCTGTAATCCTGAAACTATTCTATTTGATTAGAACAATAGCCTGTTGTTTTACTCTTCTCTAATTGCTGGGAGAATACCCGACACCCAAAATGAAGGGAGAAAATGTTTATTAGGTTCACAGTCAGTGGAGGTTTCAGTCCACACTCTGCTGGTTCCAAGGCAGAGTGACACATGGCAGAGAGAAGCCTTTCATGATGGTGGCAAAGAGCAAGAGCAAAATGGAGAAGTGACAGCAATGGCAGCTACAGAGAGCAAGTCTGTCTCCCTTAAATTGTATTCAAGCTATCTGCCCCAAACTGGGAGTAGTACTCACACCCATAATCCCAGCAGCAGTCATACCAGTGGATCATGAGTTAATCACAAACTCTAGAAGTCTGCTGTATGATTGCATGATGACTTGGGGGTGAAAGCTAGACACAAACTGTAGCACGTGTTTACAACAGGAAGGTTAACACTTATGTAAATCCATTTCCTCATGTCATGGAATAAGAATTTTTTTTGACTAGGAATAAAATGGGGTAAGAACGAAGGGGGAGACACAAATTAGATTTTGTTCCATACATTTTCCCCATTGAATATTTTAAATCAAATATATACATTACATACACACATATTATACATTGAAATAACAGACTGAAATGAAAATTACTTAATATTAGATCCTTGTGATCTAATGTCAAATGAAAGTGAAGAAATATTAATTATGACACTTTTCTAAATAAAAAAATTTAAGATTATTTGCTAAAATTTTAAAGTTTATAATATATTAAATAATATATAGTATCTTAATAATATTCTTTTCATAAAATTATATAGATAAATAATGTAGCTGTAATCATATTCATTAAATAGTAAAACTGTGTTTATTTTCTTATGTTTTAATTGTATTCTATGTTTTTCTTGCATAAGCATGAGCACTATTAATACAAAAGTATTAATCTAATATCCAAAACTAAATGTTTCATATAAACTATAAATTAATCAATGTTTCTCTTTAAGATGTAGTTATTGTACCTACGTATACAGATCTTGAATCTGAATCCACAAAGCAGAGCACATTAAAATTATTACTTATTAAATACTTGTCATCTCTTATTATACTTTTTAGATAGTGACAAATAATTGTGTGAAAGCCTCCTTCATTCATAGTTGGAAATTTTATGCCAAGTGAAATTTCTCTTAGAGATTTTATGGAACATTCATTTACCTAGTCATTTCTAAGCTACAGCTGTGGGGGAGGTTTTCTAACTTCTAGAATATTCTCAAATCCAGCTTCCTAACATAAGAGGGAAAAAAAGTCCCTCTTTTTTTAATTTCTCCTAAGCATCGCTTACACAATTAGCTGTGTTTTAAAAAAAGAAATAGTGACTGTTGAATTTCTTTAAATGTAAGAGAATAATGCTAATTGAATTTAGGGACACTGAATTTTAATTTTCTTAAAAAATAATTCCTCTTTCTTCCACCTCAGACAATGTCCAGTATTTATACTCTGAATCAAGTCTCATGCTACCTGTTTCAAACGCTCCTCTTTTTCCTTGTCCCCAGAGGTGGTTTTACTTCCCTTTGTTATCCTTTCATCTGAATATAATCATCTCACCATCAAAATGACCCATGAAAATATTTTGTCAACTGATTCCCAAACACGCATATGGGGAACTGTGAGCTTAGACACCACATGGCTTGTCTTTTCACAGTTGCATTTCAACATCCTAATAAGCAAACAGCTATTTTAAATACTTCAATCACTTTTCATCCTATGAGAAATAATACTATGCAGTCATTTTAAATTAACTATGTTATGTTTTAAAATTATATACTTATTTTTTTGTTAATCAGTTGCACATGTGGGAAGGCCAGCTCTTCTAGACAGACTGATGAGACAAAAGCGCTACAAATTTTTATGTTGGAGGAGTATTAAGTGAGATGACTGGACAATAGGCTTCCTGAGTACATTTTAATTTAAATAAATATATGTGGTTTTACATGCATATATTAAACTAGTAAAAAAAAGTATTTTCTCACTGATATATTTATTTCATTCTTATACACCATTTTATGATCTGAAATATAAGTCCCCTTGCCAATAAAGAGCAAAACTAATTATATTTTTAAGCATCTATTATCTTATTTCCTCCTTGAGTTTTAATAAAAACAAGTTAATTTTCAGTAACATCATTATAAGATAATTTTTTTATCAAGAAGAAATAATACTTCAAAATAATTATTTTTCCATACTGAATTGTGTGAATATAAAGCCTAATTTGCACCTCTGAATTGAGATTTCTCCAGGGAGATTTTGATTGTGGTGTTATTTCACTAAATATTGTCTCAAAGAATTCTTTAAAAAAAGAGTTGCATTTATTTGAACAAAGGCAAGTTAGAAGATCAAAGAGAAACTAAAGAATTATTTATATCATTAGAACTAAGACTATTTATAGAAAATTTTACAGATTTAAATTAAGACTTGAAAGGTTACAGAGAACAAATTGTATGCTGTTTTTGTTCAAATGTGGACAAGTAAGAAATGAAACATAAAATGCTTGCAAGGACTAAAATAAGCCAATTTATTAAGAAAGTTGCATTGGAATGGTAAGAAATGGAAGAAGGGAATAGGCAATAAAAATTAATTCATATTGTGTAATATTTTCTTTCCTTGTCTTAGTTACTTTTCACTCATTGCTGGGACAAATACTTGACACCCAAAATGAAGGAAGGAAAGGTTTATTTAGCTCACA
>NDGM010986761.1:0-19189 GCA_002564305.1 Octomys mimax | reverse complement strand
GCCCGGCGGCGCCGCTGGCGGGGAGGCTTCCAGAGTGCGCGGCTGGACTTGGACGCCCTCGAATCTCAGCTCCCACCCTGCCCTCCCAGACGGAGGGAAGCACTGGCATTTTATCCAGACAGTGGGGATTGCAGACTTCCTTAAAAGTTACAACTTATTTTCCTTTCTCTTTAGCTCAACATTTTCTTTAAACAAAGTGTCGAATTTGGCCGTGATGGGCTGATGCTGGGGCCAAAAATCCACACGTTTATCTCCATCCCTGTTTGCTTTTTAGTCTGCCTCCCTCCCCCCTTTCCTCTCCCGGGCTTAAATCATATTTTGGAACGAGTGAGGTCTTTTGTTGGGTGGGCACCCCTTTGATTGCTTGTCTGTTTATTTTTTAATGTGCAACTAATTTGATTTGAATTTCCTCCAGTTTACAGGCCTTGTTAGGGAACGAAAAGGAAGAGGAATATGCCACTTACCCCCCACCCCTACCCCCTTTTCGTTTTTATACGTGTGGCAGGAGTTGGAGCATTGGGAAAGGGATGCTTGGTAGTTGTGGGCTAAGAGTCAGAAGGAGCAGACGGACCCGGAAGAAAAGGAATCTGTTCTGGAATAACATTTTTTTTTCCCCCCAAGGCTTTAGGCCTTGGGCAAATTTGCACAGCTCTGTTCAGATTTCTGCTGCTGGAGTTGCCCCTGCACCTCCCATTGAAAACTGTTAACTGGGCTGGGGCTGGGTGGGTGCTGAGCCTTGCACCATGGCCTATGGCAGACCAGCCCTGGTTTTGTGCATTTTGTGGTTCTCCTTCATTGGAGGACGAGTTTCTGGACCCAGCGTTCAATAAATTTTCTGGCTCTTTGGGAGCAGCTGTTGACGTGGGCGAAGGCTCGGGATGTTTCTGTCCTTGCAAGGGGACCTCACCTATGAGGGTACAATTCTCACGTTGTTTAGACTCCAGAGGGGCACCACCCATAGATTGAGGGAGAAAGAGAGCTCAAAGGGAGAAAAAAAAAATCCTGTCATTATAAAAATTTTTAAAAACTCACATGTGCTTTAAAAATATTGGGGTTTAGGAGCTGGGGAGATGGCTCAGAGTAAGTGCTTCCCTGGCAAGCGCAAGGGTGTGAGTTCAATCCCCGGTTCCTGGGGGGGGGGGAACTGGGGTTTAAAATGCTTTTGAGAGAACATTGATCTGTAAAGCTAGTGTTCATGTGAAAGAAATGTTAAAACTGCAAGATCTCACGGAATAGGGGTTTGTAGCTTCTAATTACAGCATATACAATTTCAGAAAGATATTCCGGTAATCTTTTAAGACAGACTTTATAAATAGCTCACATCAGAGCATAGGCTATATTGGAGAGCCTATGGGGTTTCTGCAAGAATGTTTGGGATCTGTTAACAGTGGGAGCATGGTAGTAGTTGCTTCAGTTGGCGTTTGTGCCTTTGGCCCAACACCTCATTTAACGCAGTAACATTTGATAGTCCTTACAAGCTAAGAAGAAATACTTGCCAAACTTTTCACTTCAGGAAAGTGGGACTAGAAGGGGGCGGGGGAGGGGGATTGGCCAGTTCAGGATCAGCTTCCTAGACCAAAGCGCAGTATCGAAATGAATTAATAGCTATTTTTTTTTAATATCTAATGTGTTACTAAGCAGTCTCATGCTTTTTATACATTATCTCATTCAAATTCTAGTAAGTCATTTTAGGTGGTGTTCAGTGTACATTTTACAAACCAGGGCATTGACATCAACAGAAATTAGTTTGCAGGAGATCAGGTAGCTACTTACCAACAACTCTGTCCAATGTCCAACTGAGTTTCCTTTAGTGCTAGAAGTAGTTGTATTTGTATTATCCAGCATGGCAGCCATGAGTTGTGTGTAATCATTGAGCATGGCTGGTGTGATTGAGGAGCTACTTTTAAAATTTTATCCACTTTTAATTATTTTAAGCTTAAAATACCAGTTGTGGCTAGTGATTACCACACTGGGAAACAGAACTTCCTGCTTCTCAAATCTATTGACATTTACATGGGTCATACTGCTTTTTGAATCTCTTCTTTAGCTTTCTTCTATATAACCAGAGGGTGCTTTAGATTACACTCCTCAGTGAAATCTGAAGGCTAAGGTAGCTGTGCTTCACATTGGCTTTTACCTGTAGAGTGGATGGAATAAACACATCATCGTTTTTAAGTGACTACATATACTAGTTAAAGCTTACACAACATCTTATTTGATTAAAATAATTGTATTTAGGAATTGATGAAAAAAGTCAGTTTTGAGTGTTTTAGTGCAGTAAAAAAGTATAAAGAGATGGGTGGTAGGATGAAAAGTCATCAGTAGAGAGTTGAAAAATAGGGCTTTACCCGTGTCTGCCTGTTCACTGGGCAGTTCTTTTCAGATGACTTCAGTGTCGGGAAAACCGTCATTCACTTTTCCTTATGTAGCTGCAAAACTGATGTGAGGAACTGAAGTAATTGTTTTACTATGAAAATATAAAACTATTCAGCCATGAATGGAGTTGGGGGGATATGTGTGTAGGGGTATGTGTAAGATTAAGACAGCAATAAAGATTCTTTTCATGACCAATATTTTGATTACTGAATGTAATTTAAGTCTCTTGTATTTTTAGAGTCTCATTGGCAAAATTCAACAGCATTTTGATTTTGTATAGAATGAGAGAAAATTCCAGTGCATGTTAAAGTAAGCATTCATTTACTTGGGTTGAATTCTGTCCATAAATGATACTATAACCCAGCACTTTTTGAGGGGCACTCTATCTTCAGGAAAAGATGAATGTTAAAAATAATTTTGTTAGGATTCTTAAGAGGCAACATATAAATACATCTCTATAATTATATCTCAGTCGACTGCCTCTCATAGCTATAGCACTGTCCAGTGGTAATTGCAGGTTGTAATGTTAACTCCAGATCATTATATGATCCTGAAAGACTTATGTCCATAAATCAGTCTTAAATTGACTATTATTTTGGCACTATGTGAATTGCATTACCCCTAGCTCTCTGAAAATTGTAAATTCTACTACAGGTAAGGTATCAGTTAATGAGACTACAGATAGCTGAACATTCTGTTTCTACCCATTTGTGGCTGTTGGGAGCATTGTACTATTTTCAAAGAACCAGGGTAAGAACCATGTTATAAATAGGATCATAGTGTCCTAGGTAGTGTGACAAATATAGGAAACAAGAATTAACCCACGATATGTGGTACAATTTATAGGGCAAATAAAAATGTTTCATACAAAGAAACTTACTGTAATTAATACAAAGAATTAATATAAAGGAGCTGCTTTGTGCTTAATACAAAGGAGAATTTTACTATATTCTTAAACACATTGAAATCATGGACAAAGAAGGAGGCTGCTTCTGAACCTGAATTTTAAGTAAAAGCTTAGTCTGTTAAGGGCAAGACATCGCATTTTATCTGTGTGTCCTTGATAAACTTTTGAACCTCTCTGACCTGAATTTTCTCATTTCAATGTAAGATGAGAAAGCATCTCAGCCACACCTTTTCAGATAGTTGTCCTGGGGTTAATGATTCAGTGTACTGAAAAATGTATGGCAACTTAATACAAACTTAGTAGGTCATTCTATTTCAAAGTTTCAAGTACCGCTTGTCCTATGGTGTTGATTTGTGTGGATAATTTGAAAAATGGTTTATCACTAAATAAAGCTTCAAACTTTAGATTGTTGTTTTATTTTGTCCTCCTAATGAAGTAGTTGATTCCCAACCTCATAAAAGGTGTACCATGGCTAAGTCTTTTTCTGGCGGTGGAGCTAACCTGTAGCTGGGCTAGCCTTGCTGAGGTGCACAGGGCAGTCTGGCTTTATCCCTTCTTTGCAGACTCTTAGGAACTTCCCATGTAGAATGATAAGAGACTTATGGGTTTTGACCTTGTAGCTGTCTTAGCCTATTATTTGAGTTTTCCATAATTAACAGCAGAGAATGCAAAATCATATTTTCATTGTAGGCAGATTTTTTCAGAATACCTGCATTTCCACTCTGGAATCACAGTTACTTTTCTTCGTGTTAATGAGGTTCATATCATAATGAGGATTTTTCCTATAAGATACTGTTTTCAAGTAAACCTTAATTTTCATTCTCATCTGTTGGAGATGCCATTAGGTTGTTTAAGAACCTGTTACTGAGTTTACGCTGAGTGTCTTTTTTGACCTGGGTTCTAGCTATATAGTTCAGGCTGGCCTTGAACTCACAATTTTAGCCCAGTTAGGCCTCAAACTCCAAGTGGCTGTCTTGCCTCAGCTTCTCAAGTGCTGCACCACCATGCCCAGCACACTGTCTTTGAATGTAGTAAAATACTGATCAGCATCTATGTCTATTTTGCTTAATGCCATACCTCTTTTAAAGAGATGGCCCATGCTTGACTAATTGTGGCCAGAAGGGCAGATCTCTGTAGAAGTTTGCTTGTGCCCACAGGGGAGAATGACTGGATGTTTGTAGTCACAGGCTTAACTGGAAGACAGGATAGTATGGATTAATACTAAAGGTATGTGGATAAAATAGAGGCTACTTGGGGGTTGGGGGACAAGAAACCATTTAGTGTGAATCTGGTAAGATGGATCTAGCCGTCGACCATCTTTAAATGGGGCTGCTTTCTCAGTGTGAAGATGATCACTCTTTGAATCCCTTCCTTTGTTTCTGGTAGAGATAGACAAGTTTAGCATCCAGTGTCCTTGGCAGTATGCAGCTCTATCCAAGCATTGGCTCTCCATAGGTTTGGTTTTTGTAATAGCAAAACACCCTTGTCTGTTTCAAGTAATGGAGAGGGGTGGTGTGTGAGTTGGTGTTAAAGCAGAGGTGGTGTTATTTGGGGTTCTAGTATCAGTGTGGAAAGTAGCTTGTATTACATGATTATATTTGAGCTAAAAGTATAATTTCTGTTTCATACACTTGTTTATTGACTCAGAGGGTATTTGTTAAGATTCAGACTAGGTTCTTTGTTAATGGAATATTCTGCGCTGTTCTGACTATTTTTTTGGCAGAGGTAAGGCATTTTTCTATTCACATGCAGAGGTGTTTGGTCATATTATTGGAATGCTGTGTAGGAAACAGTGTCTACCACCAAAGTCCTAGGGCAGGATGGTGGCAACTTCAATTTCTTGCTCCCTTCTGAAATTTGAGGGATATTAAAACTGGAGCACCTTTAGACCATGTTTAAAAAATCTAACTCATATTAGAGTTTAACTTTTCAAATTAGAATTGTTTTGACCCTGGAAGGACTTATAAAGATTTTTACAAAGACAACCCTTCAGAAACATTTAAATTGATTAATACTAACTCTCAATTATGAAAAGCTTTTTGTTAAAAATAATTGTGTAGAAAATGGCCTTTGTATCTGTACAAATGTAGTAAGATTGAGAAATAATTGAAGATTCTAAAATCCTAGGAAATAAGTTAATTTATTCATAAGGGATGTAGATCGTTCACAGCTTATAAAATAGGAGTCTCTTAAAAAAAACTGCATTGTTCTGGATGCAACTAATTAGGAATTTGCAATTATTTAGGTAAAGCTAGGATAAAGTTTGGCTTCCTATTCTATAGGAAAAGATTTTACTGTAAACATAAGAAGTTTAAATAGATCACCAGAGGAATATTTACCTAATTAAAAGAACAAACCACTTTTAAGCACTTGACAAAATCAGTGTATTTAAAAGCAATGTAAAAACAGGGTGGGCTGAAGTGGAATCTGCTGCTGGGCTTTTCAGGGTTATAGGAAATCCTGGAAAATGGACAGTGTTTGTGGATACCGTGAAATATACATTATTTACTCAGTGCCACATAAACAGTTAGACCTGTATTATTTGCATTCAAAATATATCCTAACACTAAGCAGCCCATCCACCCTTTCTATTAATAGATTCCAAGGATGCCCATTTATTTGTCCTGTTACTTGTTAATTTCTTTTATCATCTGTAAGTACTTCATGTCAGACTGGTAAGAGCAAGTGTTGAAGGTTTAGGAATATCAGGATTGCATTTAGCTGCACATCCAGATAGGCTAATTACATATTCTCCTCTTTCTGGAGCAAGAACTGGGCAGGTTCATTTCAGGCATTGTGTGAACTTCTCAGTAATAAGGGTAAACACCTTTAAAGAGATCTCAGTGTATTAAACTTATACACCTGATTACTCAGATGCATAATTTCTAGTACATGGCTGTTGAAGGATGAGATATACGAAGTTTTACAGTTTTTATCTGTTTTCTCTCACTCACTGTAAAAGTTCTTCATTTTTTGTGGTGTAGGGTTCTAGAGATGTGCTTAGTACTAGTGTGCTTGCCTAGCTTGTAGTAGCCTAGGTTTGGTGTCTATGATGGCAAGATAAAAACAAAAGCAAGGTTTTTTTTTTTTTTATTACTCTCTTTAAATCTTTTATTTCTTACACATTTAAGCGAAAAATAATAAAAGTTTTTAGATACTGCTCTATTTTTCTATGGTACTTTTTCTTAGGGAAAAATCTGATTAAGTGTAACAGGTGGACACTATTCTGAATTAGTGAATCAGAGAATACTTACAAATACACCGAAGTGGGATTCTTGTGTATTTTTTTGGGAATGGACATTGATTGGTACAGTTGTTGTGGAAAAGTTTGGCAGTGCGTCAGAAATTCACACATCATATGATCTGGCAGTTCCATTCCTAAGTATATACCCAAAGTAAAGCAGGAACTCAAACAGATACAGTGCTTGCGTACTGGTGTTTATAGTGACATTATTCAGAATATTTAAAAGGTGAAAATAACACAAGTCTACCAACAGATAAACTGATGAACAAAACTTGGTGTAGACTTAACAATGGCATATTATTGAACCATGAAGGAGAACGAGGGCCCAGTATACACTACAGCGTGCGTGTAGAGACAGAAGGTAGAATGCAGTGTACTAGGGGGCTGGGGGGAAAGTGGTGGTGAAGATAATGTGTGTCTGTTCGGAATGATGGAGAAGGTCTAGAAATGCAGCACGGTAATAGAGACCGCATTGTATTATTCTATGTGATTCCATGCAATTGTATGATTAAAAATGATCAAAGTGTGAATGTATTTGTTATATATATTTTATGAAAATAAAATGCAACACATATTGAGGACTTACTCTGCAGTCTCTGTTTGCTTCTGCTGTTTGCTCGTTTCCCTGTATCTGCTCCAGGAAGGTGTGCAGGTCTGGTTATGTAGTAATCTTTTTCTTAGCCTTCTATTGTACAAAGACAGATTCTCTTAGGTCACTGTATTTATTTATTTAAGATAGGAGTGTTTCCTTATTGACTGTCTCCATCTAAGAGGAAGTAGTTTAAAAGGAGAACTCTGAAGGGAAAAATGCTATTTTAATATTTCTGTGAATCATCTAATTTACTGAAATCTACAGCCATGTAAGCACACACACTAGGAACGCAAAGGTCATCTCTCCTGAATCTAGGTAAGCTGCGGAGAATCAGCGAGCAGATGTAGAATGGGACCTGTCATATTTTCTAACCTTTAAATATCTTACATTTATCATCTTTACTACTTGAAAAATTTTGATTTCCCTGATAATCTGAATTGTCTCAGTATTTGTGTTGAAATGCTTTAGTGCTAAAATTCACTTCCTAAAACTGAAAAGCAAGATAGGAGAAGGATAGTGAAGGTAAGCACGTAGTATTTTATTGAGCTGAATCTGTCACTGGCATCCAGTAATTAATTGCACAGGGTTGCTGCTCTGAAGTTTTTTTTTTTTTAAACACTTATTAGTGTCCCAAGCGTTTGATATTCAGTTCATTTGGATCACTGAAAAAGATGGGGCAGGATTTTCATTAAATAATGGAATATAAAACTGAAATATGAAGTGTATTTTAAGAGTATTGCGAATAGATAAAATTGCTAATGGAAAGGTTTGCATTCATATATAAATAAGTTATGGGAAAAGTTGTATACCAAGTACCATCATAACATCCTTTCCATCCTTTTTTTTTTCTTTTTTTCAGACAGAGTCTTACTGTGTAGTGCAGGCTGGCCTTGGACTCACATGGTAGCCATAGCCAGGCTGGCCTCAGACTTAGTGATCCTCCTACCTGAGCGTTCTGAGGGCTGGAATTAATTACAGGTGTGTGCCACTACGTGTGCCTTGCCATCCATTTCTGAGCTCTTGAAAGCAGTACGAAGTTACAAGGGCGTGATGGCAATATATATGCATACTCATTACCTGGATTGTTTTTTTTTTTTTTTTCTTTCTTTTAAATACATGACTGTATATATGGTATAGTCTGTTTATAGTGTTTGGTACAAATGGCTTAGAACTCCACCCAAGGACCACTTATACCATGATTGATCATTTTTGTGGCCTTCTCATTTCTCTGGAAGTAGCATCATTGTCAGATGATATTAAAAGGTACTGAGTCATGTTCTTATTATGGAGAGATGTGAAGAATTATTACATTGTGTTTATGGAAGCCTGCGTTGATGGTGGCCCACTCACAAGAAAGTAATGTCCCACCTTCTTTGCATAGCTTCATTGTGCTCCAGGGTCATCATTTTAGATAATTCATCGTTTTTGTAAATTTTTTTTCTATCACTTTCTTTGTAATTTTCAGAGCACTTATCCTTTTTGGCAGTGCCTGATGGTCACCTTATTGTTTTTACTTGATTTAGGGATGATACGGTTTTAATTTAGGATTGTCATATTCATTAACTGGCTGGATTTCCAGGTTGAGTTTAGACTGAGGTTCCTCCTGTGTCTGGGATGTCTTTTACTGCGTTTGTCTCCTTGAAGCATGGGCCATGCTGTAGACATCTGTGTGTGTCCACATTTCTTGAGCTTTTCTCATGGTAGGGAACTAATAAATATTTAATTGAACATATCAAAACAAAGGCATGAGTCACCTTCACTGCAAACTTAGCTTTTCATTTATTGCTATTTTAAAGACACAAGGTCTTCAGAGGGTATATGGACATTTTTCGTGTCTCTTAAGATTGCTAATTGACTTAGAAAATTTAAAGAAGTAGTGTTCCTTCCCCTTTCCTGCCTCCCTCTTTTTTTCTTCTAGGGTTTTTTTTTTTTTTGTTTTTTTGAGACAGGGTCTCTATATAGTTCAATAATTCAGGCTAGTCTTGAGCTTACAATGCAGCCAAGGCTGGATCCAAACTTGTGGCGATCCTCCTTCCTCAGCATCCCAAATGCTGGGATTATAGCTGTATGTGTCCATATGCCTGGCTCTTCCTTTTCCTTCCCCTTTATTTTGGAACAGCTCTGGCCTCAAACTAACCGTTTTCTTACCTCAGCACCACCGCCCCAGTAGCTACCTGTGTGCTGCTGAATCTAGCTTGTGACTTCTGTTTTTTTTTCCTAACAATGTGACCCTTAGCTATATATGTTTTGCTTTTTTATTGGAGTTATTTCAGGGAATTATGAATTCAGACTATATATAGGGATGTGTGTGTGTGTGTATATATATATATATATATATTTATTTATTTTTATTTTTTTATTATTTTTTAAAGGAAATCTTTCAGAGATTGTGGTGGTTTTAAATGATCCTTTCATAGTAAGGTTTCCAAAAGGAGCTATTAAGGGAAAGGGAACCCAGCCTCCCCCATGTGCCTTGCTGAGGAGTTGGAGGCTCTGCTGAGAATTGATTCTGCTCTCTGGCCAGAGTGTTGTTCAGGTAAACTAAGTAATGGAGAAAAAGTCAAAGAGCCTAGATGGAAAGAATTTGAGGAGAATGGCCTCTGCTATTTCTAAGTGGCTTTAAAGCCTGTCTGATAAGAGAAGAATCTCCTGAGGGTGTTACAGGGCTATGTATTTGGGGTAGGAGGTTTAAAGGCTCTTACTCTAGGTCTGGAATGGAACCTAGGAATCTTCATTTTATCAAGTGTTTCAGTTGAATGACATGATCACTTTGGGGAACTCATGTCAGGAAGTGGTTATTTTTGGTAATATAGCCTTTAAACTTTTTGATCTAATGGCTGGGAAGAATTGAGTTGAATTGAGTACTTAGGAGATCAGAGGACCTCAGTTAGGAATCGAGGTATAATTGAAGAGTTCAATCATAGAAGGTTTTTATTATTATCCTAATGTGTATGTGGGTAAGGGGTTGAATAAAACAGTGGCCAACCTCTTACACTTTTCTATAGAAATGAGGACACTTGTGCCCTCAGAGGTAAAGTGTAATGATGTTGACCAGCAATTTTTGAGCTACTACCACTTACCAGGCCCTTTTGTGTAAATATGTATTCTATCCATATGTGTATTCAATACATAGTCAAATAACCTTTAAGGTAGATACTATTTGCCCCCCTTGCCCCATAGGTGTTTCTAGTGTTCACAGCAACAGATGGCATATACCTTGTCAATCAAAGTTTAGAAGATGTACTCAGGAAGATGTTAGAAAACTTGACAGTGGTCATCTAGGCTGAAGACACAACTTCTTTCCATGATATCACACTAGTTGTCAGTAGTTCACAGAAATTATCCTAGTTGTGTCGGTAGACCTTGCATAGTGTCTTATGTTCTGAGGTAGCTGCATGTTCTAAGGTTAAGCACTACTTTAATGTCTTCTGTGTACTCAGCCCGTCTACTGCTCATAACCTGAAATTTACTTTTAATAGAATAATAATCTGGCCATCTCCCAAGAAGGTGAATTTCTTGGATTGCTTTCTGTAATAGCGATTTATGCTTAGAATGAGAGAAACCAGAGAACAAAAGTATACTTCATTGGAAATAATGGATAAGAAACTCAATATAGTGAATGGGAAGTCTGGAGCAGTTTGTTAAGAAATGGTTTTAAAGTTATTCAGACAATTTTAAAAGCTCTATGAGACTCCTGTCACTGTAATATGGTTTTGTTCATCCTTGGTGTCTTTGATTTGTGAAGAGTAACTTGTACCTGTGATCTGTACCTGGAAATGCAGGTCTTATTTCTAATATGAATCCTTTCCTCTCCAGGTTAGCAGTGTGTGTTGGTTTGGGTTGTTTCAGAGGCAGCCACGGGGCTGGGATGAGCATGGAACTGGCTGAAGTGAGTCTCTTTGGAGAACTTGGAGAGCAGCTCCTGTGGTTAATTAAAGGTAACCTCAGGATGCAGAGGAGCCCTGTGCTTTCCCAGACAGCCTGGGCTAAACCTGGGCAGCTGGCAACCCTAAATGCTTCCTTTGTTAGAAATCATTTAGCTTTCTACTCCGTCTTTAGAAAGTGAGTGCACTCAAGGTGAGTTAAGGACAGGGATCCGAAGGGAGGCCCGACTGGTTTCTTTCCTTGTGTTTGTACGGGGTGGTGTGGACAGTCACCAAAGGAGCTGTGGCCCCCCAAGCCTGGATGCTGCTTAGAAGGAGTTCCTTGGTTCCTCCCAGAAGAGTTCCTCAGGGTCCAGCCTGGACTCTTGTGCTTCTCTGGAGTTTTTTCCCACAGAGTGGTGAGGATTGTTAGAACTGTCTTTCTTCATTTGCCTGCTGTAAATGACAGGAAACCCATGAGCAGGCAACACTCTCAGAGATGTGGTCTTTTATGCTGCTCAGGGCGAGGAGGCCTTTGCTGTCCCAACTCCTGGCGTGTTGGACACTGCTGGCATGTCATGAGGCGGGTGTAGTAGGGTCAAACTCATTTTTAATACTGTTTAGTTTTTAAGAGTCAGTTATATATACCTCAGCATGTATAAAGAGAATTGCATCTATGCTTATTTGTAAATTATTTATACTCACATCTTACATACTTTAACCATCTTCGGCAAAAAGTGGGGATTTAATCAGTTACCTGTAACAGGCACCAAAACTTGCTATGTACAAAGAATGATCAAAAAATAGGTTAATATTTAAATAAAAATATTTGTAATACTAGAAAGACCTTGTCAGTACCCTCCTACCCCCCATTGCTTGAACATACTTAGCCCATTGTTTTTGCCACTGTCTGAAACAGTTCCTGAAGTCTTCTATCATGTTTTGATGAGGTGGGGTCAAAAGTCTGAATGCAGCTGCTGAGCGCCATCCAGTGGAAGCGCAGGCTTGTGAAAATGTCAAGTGTGTCCTCATCTACCTTCTTCACCAGGTCTGGCATGAAGTGGCTCTGGCTCTTCCCCAGAGTGCAAATAGCCATGGAAGATAAACGTCCTGAGTTGATTCAGGACTTTGAAGCAGCCATCACACCACAACTAAAGACATTCAGGAAAAAGGACCTCTAGAACTGTTTCTGAGTGTGGCAAGAGCTGGAATAAGTGTGTTTGAAAAGAGGAGGGGGTATTTTGAAGGGGATTAATGGCAATGTGACTTTTGCAGTAATTTTTAAAATTTAAATACATATTTTGGTCACATGTTGTATACACAGTTTTGAGGAAATTATTACCAATTAGAAGTTTTAAGTTTCTTATTTGGTACAGGGTCTCACTACGGAGCTCGGACTCATACTGATCCTCCTGTCTCAGCCTCTCCAGCAATGGGATTACAGGCGTGTGCCACCATGTCTAGTCTTGGTGGCCAGCTCAGCGTGCCCAAGGTGGGGTTGGTATGGCATGTGGTACCAGGGATCAAACTTGGTCCTTGCATTTGCCTATGCAGGCGCTTAGACCACTGAGTTATCTCTGGGCCCAGTTTATTTTATTTTATTTTGTTTTGTTAAAGGAAGTTGAGAAAAGAAAGAACATTTTTTTGAAGCTTACATTTCTTTTCAAGCTTTATTAATGAGTAGTTTAAATTACCATAAAACTTCATCAGTGAAGAAACAGTTATCTACATGCTTATTTGACTTTTTTGACCCAATTTTAATTTTTTGGTGATAATTATAGCTTTAACCAGATGTTAATGATAACCTGTGACAACCTGAATAACCTTAAAACATAGCTTTCTAGCTTTTACTATCATTAGTTATATTCAGTTTGAAACAGTGTCCCTTCCTATTAATCTTTCACCTTCCAGTTCTCTTAAATTAGCTTCCAGTACGTTTGGGCTGTTGGCTTAGAGAAAGAATAGAGAAGTCAAAGATGTTTCTCTATTTCTCTTTAGCGTAGTGTTGGGTCCTGGGTGTTTGCCACTCATCTGCTTTGTAGTTCCTGAAGATCTTTTCCTGCTTTTTTGAGGAGCAGGGACAGTAGGAGTGGACCTGGGTTTAGGTAAATAGAGACCCTTTTTGAGGCCCTTTTGCACAAAGTTCTAACTACTAGAGTTGCTCCATCTTGGTTTTTTTCTAAAAAAAGAATTGTTAAGACAACTTAGCTCACCACAGGGGTGTGAACACATGCATAGGATGTGACAGCGTCTAGCTTAAATTTCTCTGGATTTGCTGTTTACCAGTAGAGGGTTGTTAGAGAAATTTTTAAATGGGATGATAGTCATTGAAAAAATTCTTTTTTTTTTTTTTAAAGTATGACGGGACCAGGGAGAGAGCTTAGTACAATAAGCGCTTCCCTGGCAAGCGCAGGGGCCTGAGTTCAATCCCTCGTTCCGCCAAAAAAGAAGAAAAAGAAGTATGTTGACTCTTAGCTGTCGGTTTTATCTTGCCACTGACTCCTTGGGTGTTCTCCTTGTCCAGGTGAGTGCTTGTAGCTCACCTCTAAAGTCATACTTGAGCTGTTTTCCTTAGTAAGGTAGGTAGCGTGGACATAAAATGAAAAAATGTGTAGGGGAACATGTTGGAGAATAAAAGCATGCCTGAATTCTGAGCTGTACTTTGTTATGAAAAGTGCCACTTCTACCAATATTTCTTTTCCTCCCTGGCCCTTAAAGAGAGGTTGTCTCTTTTAAAGTAGATATATGACAGCTCTGCTTCCTCTCCAAAGTCAGGATCAAAGGAAGTTGTAATAAAGGAGAGTCACTCCCTCCCTCCCCTTCTCTCTTTTTGTAGATGTTGTTTTTAACTGTTTTAAGAGAGATGAGGCCTTGACATTAGTGGGTGAGACCCAGGCCTCCCAGGACCTGCCTTTCATCTCTGGGTCACCCCCTCAGACCACGTTCTTCATCTCTGTAATAGCGTCAAGACGCCTCTGCAGGGAGCAGTGCTTGGCAGGTTTAGCCACTTTTGCTATTCGTTGTTGGGGTGTTCATTTCTTTAAGCAGATAGAGAATGTTTGGCAGAGGTGTCAGTGAATAGAGTAGTTTTCTGTGCTTTGGAAGTGCTGAGACTTCACCAACATCTTGTAAATTGAAAGCTTAGCTCCAAAAAAGTAAAAGAGATGAAAAACAAAACTGAGTTTCAGCTGGTTGTTTACTGGGAGATTTTTTCTTTCCTAGACATAAACACAGTTGAGTGGAAAGGATAATAGAGATTGGAGCTTGTCTTTCTACATGGATAAATGAGCCAGTGTTGGACTGTAATGGTGGGGGAAAAATAACATCCACTTTTATTTTTTAAACCAGGCAGTCATTGCAGGCCAACTGATGAAAATTAAAGGTCAGTTTCCTCAGAGCCCCACCTCAGTGCAAACCCGTGGGCTATGTTAATAATGACAATCCCATTATTTTCTTACAGTAGGCAGGAAATGCTGTCTACACCCATTAGATTTGTTTGAGTGGCCCCTGGCTGGAAATGAAGAAAATTTAATTTTCTGACTTGCAGGGAGAAAATGAAAACATCATAGAGTTAAAAACAAATCTGCAGTCCTGTATAGAGGTTGATTTTGGGGCAGGAATAAAAGGAGTATCTTTTTGTTTTTTAATTTTGAAATTCTTAATTGATTCTGGGGACATTTGGCCTTCACCCATATTGAAATCAGGAGTGGAGTCGTGGAAGTGAGGTGCACAGAGAGCTTTCCTGGTGAGTGCTAGAACAAACCTGAGTTTGGACCTTTTGCCACATGTTTGCACGCTGCCCTGTTGTTTGCATTTCCCTCTGGCTGCTGGAAACTTGCTTGAAGGAAGGCTTTGTTGTAGTTTTCTCTCAGATTAGTTTGCTTTTCAAAAGCAACATTGATGTTGAGGATGCCCTGTATATTCACTCTGGCATTTAGTCACTTTGTAGTTTATATGAAAAGGAGAAATGTGCTGGTGTTATTATTACAGATATTACAATACGTGGACCTGTTCTTGCACATGCAAGTATATCATAAGAACTTCAACATCAGAGTTAAGAGTTCCTTATCCTACAAATAACTTGGTTTCCACTGCTCTTTTATTAAACACTTATAGACTTTGTTTGTTTTGTTTTTTGAGACAAGAGTTTTGCTATGTGGTCCAGGCTGGCCTTGAATTCACTGTGTAGCCTAGTCTGGCCCGAACTTGTGGTGATCTTCCTGCCTAAGCCTCCCAAGTGCTGGGATTACAGGCATGCACCACCATGATGTGGCTCCACTGCTCTTTTAATGTACTTGAGATCTTTAAAATGAGGTCATTTAAAAAAATTTTATTTTTTAAGAGGTAAAGGTTTATTTGCGTCACAGTGTGAAGAAGCTTCTGTCCATAATCAGCTGGCCCTAAAGCAGGGTGATGTGGCAGATAGGCCTTGTGGGAGAGAAGCAGTTCATGGTGGGTAGAAGGTAGCAAAACAAGCAAGGGAAGAATCTTACACCAGCGTCTTTCTCTCCCTTACCTCTTATCCAGGCTACTTAGGGCCGGTTGCAATCATGCCCTTGATCCTAGTGTCTTGGAATTTAGCGTTGCATTATGAATCAGTCCCAGTATCACATACTCAAGATCCAGCCACCTTTTAAAAAGTCCTGCCACTGACTGCATGAAGCTTTGGCGGGCCGTGGGGGGCGGGGGCATCTAGATAAAGCCAAAACATTCTGCCTTGGCCCTCAAAGGCTTATACACATCCTTTATGCAAAAGACATTTAGTGCAGCTGTAGGAGTTGCTAAAGTCCTAACAGTTCCAGCATTGTTGAAAAGTCCAAGGCCAAAGTCTCCTGAGATTTAAGTCGAACTCTTAGCTGCAAGCCCCTGTACAAATGAAAAGAAAACTAGGCAATTCCAAGCATTTAGTGGCACAAGACAGATATTTCCATGCCAAAAGTTACAAGCAGGAGGACAGCAAGGAATGGGAACAAAGCAAGACCCAAATCCACCAAAGCAAACATTAAATCACATAGTCCACTTTTAGCACCCTGGCAATCTGTGGCAAGCATTAAACAACCAAAGAGCATGTGTGGCTGCGCACCTGTGGCCCTGCTTGTGGTTGTAGCTCCCACGGTTTCTTTCTTTGGCTTTGCTCACTCCTTGCAGCTTTCCTTGCACAGTCCATACTCGTGGTAGCAAGACAATTAATTGTCATTTTTAAACAAGTTGATGTCTTTTTATATGTTTTCTTGAAAGCCAAAGATCTTTATTGCTATGTTCTTTGATTTATTGGAGTATTCTCTTACAGATCCTCGGTTATATAATTTAATCTGTGACACTCAGTATACATCACATTTTCCTATGAAGTATTATCATGAGAAGATTATAAGTTGCAGACACTTGTTTAAAGGATCAGCCAGTGTTAGAGAAGCAGATGTTTCAGTGTTTGTGTCTAGGGAAGGTAATGTAAGTCATCCCATCTTAATGGAACTGTAGTTCATATTGAACAGAACCTCTTGTGCTAGCACCCTAGTGTAAGGCCGTATGTTTGTTTTGCATTGACTGTACATACAGAGCTTTTTTTCTTGTTTCCTGAAATGGTATTATTGGAAAAATGAAGAGCTTCTAATACCTTCATAGAAAGTCAGCAGTGACCCAAGGGAATTGTATGAACATTTGCCTTTCTCTTTGTCTAACTTTGTAAAGCTTTAGCAGTGATTATTTTGCTTCTGCTTGTCAACAGCACTAAACTTTTCATGTTTATTTTTCTTATTTATTTGTTACTGTCAGTGCTTACAAGAAGCTAAACATTTTTACAAAACAGTAATGTTTTATAAATCACCTTTTGATGGTAGCAAATGACACAATATGTATTTGGGGAAATATTCAACCTTTTCAAAAGCAACATTGATGTTGAGGATGACCCGTATGTTCATTCGGGCGTTTAGTCACTTTATAGTTTATATGAAAAGGAGAAAAGTGTTGGTGTTATTATTAGAGATTAAAATATGTGACCCTGTTCTTACACATCACAAGTATATCATAAGAACTTCCACATCAGAGTCACAGTTCCTAATTCTACAAATAATTCTACCAAATACTTGGTTTCCACTGCTCTTTCATTGAAGGTGTATAGACTTTTTCTGTTTGTTTATTTTGTTTTTGAGACAGAGTCTTGCTATGCAATCCAGACTGGCCTTGAATTCACTATGTAGCCTAGTCCAGCGCTAAAGGAAGGGCTTTTTCTAGGGTCCTTTTCTCTATTATGGGTCCTAGGAGCCATAGACCTTCAGTGATTATTTTGATTGTCTTTGAAGTTCAATCTCAGGACTCCAGACACTAACTGCCCCACAGTGTGGGGAATCTGAAGCTTATATAACAACAGAATGAAAAGGTTTAAAAATTGCTTTTGATATTCAAAAAGTATTTTTGAGTCAGATTTTTAATCTGAAAACTGTTCTTGATTGAGAATTTAGGCTTAAAAGTGGTTTTGTGCATTAATTGACTAACCAGACTTTTGTAGACTGCCTGATCTATTTATTTCCAATACACTGGGTTTATTCATTTGGTCTTTTTGAGACAGGGTTTCACAGTGTTGTTCAGGCTGGGCTTGAACTTGCAGTGATCCTCAGGGTCCTGAGTGCAGGGATGACAGGCGTGTGCCACCATGCCTGGCTTACCTGGTAAATTTGGCAAGAAATCAGGGCACACACAAGTTAGGCGTTGTTGTTTATTTTTCTAAGTCAATAACACAATTCATTTCACCATGGAAAAGTAATCATTGAAAACATTATGCTTGATAACCTATATAAACCTGGTTAACCTTTATCATAGTGGTAGTTTTTTCCAGGATGCTGACCGGATGATTACGTGTAAGGATGTTTATAGTCTAGTAAGTTAAAACTTTTAGACAAATAAAGGACATGTAGCACATGTTCCTATGGCTGTGCTTTTGAGTTATTGGTTTAGTGAGAATGTTCATTATGACATGTTTCAAGCCAGTTAGACGTTTAGCTTCAGGGAATACATAGTTGGGTTTTACAAGAATGTGACAGCCTAGCCAGTAGTCAGTTCCTATTAGTGAGAGGCCTCTGGCTTTAATTGACTGGTACTCACTAAGTACCTGAGTTTTGCGGAGCATATTTCCACCATGCAGTGATAGCCTGTGTAGTGAACAGTGAGTGGGGCAGTTGACAGTTCTCTAATGCACCCTTTCAGGATTTTCATGACTTGATCTGAACCTCTGAATAAGTAATGAAGGACAGTGGGTTTTAATTTAAAATTGTGGGCATGTGTGCTTTAGATGTCAGTCCTAATGGTGGTTGTGTTGTTTTCAGTTATAGTTGGCCTTCAGCTGAGAGTTTGGTGGGTGAGAGTGGAGCTCCTTCTGAATTGATAACATAGCCAGGCCTTCCTCTTTGTGTCCTAAGGCTGATCACCCACAGTGGTAAGAGAAAGCTGGAATAGGGCTTGTGCCGTACTTTTCACTTCTCTTTTAGAGGAGGTGAAAGATTGAAGTCTTAGGGTGCCTTTCATTCAGTCAGTAGTACACGGGCTTCACTGTAAGGGTGTGGAGGGAAGGGACAGGTAGACTTCTGACTCCTTGTGTTGCTTGCCTACTGAAATCTAAATTCATTGGAGGGAGGCACCGTGACTTTCTTGTTTTGTTATGTATGGTGTCTGGCAAGCACTTAGTGCTCAGTGTTTGTTGAATGAATGATGTAAGGACAGAGCAAGACATAGGGGGTTCTGACAGTGAGGTACCTTGTGCTTGAACCAAGAGTATAAACTTTTTTGATTTTTAATTTTCTAGTTATATTCTGATTCTATTTCTAGAGAGTGGATGATTTTTTTCCTGCCTTTGGTACTAAGGATTGAACTCAGGGCCTGGTCCTCTTGTTTTTTCTTTTTTTCATGAGACAGGGTCTCACTAAATCACCAGGTTCTCTAAACTGGGTTTGAATTTGTGATCTTTCTGCCTCAGCCTCCCTGGATTGTTGTGGAAGTGTATGACATTTTCAACTAAAAGCAGTGTCTGAGATCACTGAAAGTATATGTAGATAAAATTTTATTAGTAGAGGATTGTTGTATAGTAGATAACAGGGACCCATTCAAGTTTTTTCTTTTCTTTTTTTTTTTTTTAAATTTTATTTATTTGTTTCTTTGTATGTGTGTGTGTGTGTGTGTGTGTGTGTGGCCAGCTCAGCCCACCAGGGGGCGGGGCT
>NDGM010986722.1:0-16177 GCA_002564305.1 Octomys mimax | reverse complement strand
AACTCGGTGCAAATTGGTGAACACAATCACAGAAGAAATACAGAAACAAGGATTTCATAGCAGACCAAAACATTAACGTTCAGGCTGGCACTCGGTAGATAGCAACCTGGACAAGAGGAGCTCACATTTCACGAGACAGAAGTGCTCTACACAGTCAGAGCCACACGGGGACAAGGACATTGGCTTCTAGGCACTCTGGCTGGGTCCACACTGACAGATTCCGTGTGCAAAACTGATGCAAAATCTCTAGCTGCCCCGGGCACCCTCACCTCTTTGGCCTGAAAAGAGGCAGACAATTTGAGACCAAAGCAGGTTCTTTCTCTTTTTTTGCCTCAGTGGCTTGCTTCAGTACAGAGTCACAGTGGGAATAACATTGCTTGCAAAATGTTAACCCTTGGAAATCCATGTTATTTGAAGTCTGAGCTGGGTCTGGCAGGGGATGCATTTACTTCTTGAATACCTGGTGGTGGGTTGGTACAGAACACCACCCTGACCCAGGAATTCTCCCACAGAAGGTTTACCAAGACCCAGGGCTACAGATTTCTGGTCTTGCAACAACAAAATCATCTGTGAGGTGCTAAGAACGTGACACCGGATGTACATCTGCATGCCGGAGCTGGCGCCAGGGAGGTCCTGCACCCTCCCCCAAGAGGGAGCTGGCCTCAGAGTCCCCAGTGGAGCATCTCCTTAAAGTGGGCCAGATTGCAAAGAGGACCAGAATCAAGGTAGGTCTCTACCAATTAGAGAAAGCTGCCTCACAAGCTCTGCAGAATGCGCTGCTTGCCGAGAGGCCGAGTGCTGTCCTGCGCGTCACACAGACAGAGACTGAGACACTGCCACACTGGGGGTGGGGTTGGAACAGACACGACAGGTAAGAGCCTTGGGCAGAGGGAGGGAAAGACTCTTTGGAATCAGGACCAATTCATTTTCTCAAAATGTGACTTATCCTCCTGTCTCTTATTTTGTCACATTTTGGAGGGTCTCCTCCTTGGTGTTCAAGGAGGAGAAGGCATCTACTTACATCAAATAACCTTTCTATATACATCTCCTCATTGACCTTATCACGCAGGACGTCCTGAGAGTGGCGGACGAACGTCACGTAGGCGTCGGCCACATCCATTCCGGGTTTCTGCAAAGAGACAGCAAAACATGAAGATGCAGTTCCCTGACAGGCATGCAGTCACCCCACCCCACCCCACCCCTGCTCCCCAACACCCTGCCCTGCTTCTCGGGCTGGTCTCCATAGCCTGGACTGGTAGGGATTCCATGAGGAGCCCCCACTCTTTGTAGAGCTCAATCGGGGCTCAGGAGGGAGTTAGAATTGTGGGGTGTTATAGAGGTTTTTTTAACTGTTACTTTTTTTCTGGTAAATGCATCCAATCTTATTGGATCACCCAGAGATGCTTTCTGACTTGCTTTGAAGTGAAACCCCCATTCAATACTGAGGAAGTGCTGAAGACATATTTAACTTGAGTGTATTTGGTGAATATTTGCTAACCACTTCACTGCATGGAGATTTTCAACTATTTGCCATTGCTTTTCAGTACAGCCTTAAAGTCTAAGGACAGGGACAGAGAAAGGCAGGCGGAGAGGGGAGGATTTAACTTTTAAATAAATTAGATTTTCCAGAAAGGTAAGCAGGTGGTTTCCCCAGTAGTTAGGAAATGCTTTATTGTGAAGAAGTTAGAAAGAAAGAAACTCAGAATGTACACCGCTTGAGATGTCAAAATCAAAGTTATCTCCAAAGAAACCTATTAAAACCCTGTAATGTAGGTCACGAGGAGAGCTGCCACAAACCCCTTAAATTTCCACTGCAGTCATGTATGTTTGCTAATAACTAAAAAGATTAGTTTTCATTACTGTGATTTACCTTAGATCACAAAGTATCATTTCTCTACCAGACGTAACTGTCAGGCACTGCAAATTGAAGTTAGTTAACACTTCTGTGTAATTTCCAGGGTGAAAATGAGGAAGGTTTGGAAACAGTAGGGCTGTATTTTTTTTCCCCTGATACAAAGCAAACAATTATCAAGCAAAGGGCCAATGCTTGGCCCCTGGGATGCTAGTAACATTTCTTAACACCTGCTGAAACAATGACAAGGTATTAATTTGAAAAACAATGAGGACAACCCCAAGCCACAGTAGTCAAGTGTTACACTTTCAAGCAATTTTCAGCAAATGGATTGAATGGGCTCCATGATGGTCCTATAATTGTTGCAGTTTTCTGATACGAAACAATAGCAATTCTCCAATGAGATGTGAGTGTTAGCTATCAGGCCTCAACTGCCACCTTGCTCCTCTCACTTTGGCAGCTGCATATGGAAGGACACGCTCACGAGGGATGCGCGAGCTTATTATTATTGCTTTCTTTGCTTCCCTGGGGAAACTTGGGGCTGAGGTAGCTCTCTCCTGGGTCCAAGCAGCTGTACTGGAGCTGTAGTCCGCGGCCAGCTTCCTTCCGCGAGCCCATCAGTGAGGATGCTGCACAGACACCTGGGATGGCTGCTGTCACCAGTCCCCCTCTTTCCACTAAGGCTTCCTGTCCTCAAAGGGACATTACATTTAGGTTTTTAAAACTTGGATTTCAAAAGAAATTCAGTTTGGCTTTTGTCACCCTGAATTTGCCAAGGGCTGACATTGTTTTGTACACTTACTTGTTTCATATTTGTCTGTCTTCTTCTGCCTGAACTAAGCTCCATGAATACAGAGCCTTTGGCCTGTTCTGCCGTGGACGCTCTTCAAAGAATGATGCCTACCACATAGCAAGTACTCAGTAATCATTTGCTGGTGAACCAATCATGGGCAAGTCGGTCCTCCTCTCATTGCCTTTTCAAAATTCTTCAATCCACTGGATGGGTTCTTAATGACCCACAAATTGGAACTTGTACAAATCATTCAGACCTCTCTGGACCTTAGTGATTCCATCTGTCAAATGGGATTGGTACAGCTCCCCAACTTACCTTCAAGGACTATTAACGATCATCTGCTAAAATAACATTCATGAAAACGTCTTGAAGGTCATAAATTGCAATACAAACATAAGTGACTATGCTGTTTTCTCCTGTAATTTTATTCCACATCATAACCTTAAATACTTTAGAATCTACTTTTTTAATTAAAAAAAAACCTTTTTATCTGTTTATCTGGTATAGGGTCTCACTATGCAGCTTGGACTCATAATGATCCTCCTGTCTCAGCCTCTCCAGCACTGGGATTACAGGTGTGCGTCACCATGCCCGGATTCAGTGGCCCACACTGCAAGGGGCTGGCATGGTGTGCGGTATTGGGGATCAAACCCGGGTCCTTGTGCTTGTTTGACAGGTGCTTATGCTGCCGAGCTGTCTACCCACCACTAGAATCTACTTTAGATCCAAGAAGAAAAAGGGGTCTTGGTGGAGCCTGTATCAAGATAAAATCTGTAAGAAATGTGTATTTTCCCATAACAGTCCTGAGCCTCCCAAAAGCCCAGCTATCTTCCTTGTACGCTAGCTTTACGTGGAATTCCAGCCTGTTTGGTTTCAATCTTCTGATGAGTCAGGAATAGACAAGAGAAAATTTGTAGGTAAATATGCTTTCTTCTTAAAATCATTGTTTTTGAGACAGGCCCTCTCACTGCATAGTTCAGACTGGCCTTGAACTCATTTATGTAGGTCAGGTTGGCCTCAAACTTAGATCCTCCTGCCTCAGCCTCCCTAGTGCTGGGATTACAGGCATGTGCCACCACATCCAGCAGGTAGATACGCTGACAAAGGAACCCCCCCCCGCCCCCCTTTGGCTGTTGTCCCTGGCCTGGAGAGCAGGCTGCCAGACCACACCCCCAGACCTAGGCTGTCACTGCTGGGGTTGGGGTCTGGCAGCTGCCCTGTACCTCAGGAGGCCCTTGGGTGCAGGTCAGTTTGCCACTACTGGGAAAGGCATATCATAGCGGTGAACCTGAGCCCTCCAGAAAAGATGAGATGACAGTCAGTAGTACACTGCTTAAAAAAACAGAGAAGTAGGAAGGATATATATTGCATTTTAAGTAGATTGGAATCCAAACGTCTAAAATAAAAACTATGAACAAACAAGCTAAGCTTGGTCTACTTGGCTGAACGAGTGCCACCTTAGCTTCCCACCACGTGGCTGCCCACACAGTAGGTTTCCTTTTAGATGATGGCTTTTAAATGTGTCTTTGACAGCTTGATAGGATATGACACAGATTTGAGAAAACAGTTAAAGAAATACAAGTTTCTGTAGAGTTAACACTACTGCATGCGGAAGACATAATTTGTGAATAAGCCATTCTGTGGCATGGGAAAATTAGGACATTTTAATCTTAGCTTGTTCCTACTAGGATACTCCTGAATCAGAGGCAAGGCACTCAAATTTCAGCATTCCCAGCAAGCCTTAATTATGCAAGGACTTTTTAAAAGGGGATTTCCAGGCTGTACCCCAGAGCTACTGACTCAGAATCTCTGGAGCCAAGGTTTGGAAATCTCAATAAAAAGAAGCAAGGTAATCAAGAACATAATCAAGTCTTACTGCTGTACCTTCTTTCTGGTTTAGGGAAGACTCCCCCTGGTTAGGTGAGAGTCAGCGGTGTAGTGAACGCAATCTTCAAGACCAACTGTGAGGTGAAAAACCACGCCCCGATTTACAGAGCTTTCCAATTTCCATGGTGTAAAAACTCCCACAGGAGCTGACTTCGAGTTTCCAGAGCGTAATGACAGGTACGGAATGGAGCGAGATCCAACTGATACCCTCTAAATCTTCCCTTCCTACTCAGGACAACTGGAACGTGCTACTTAACCTCTGTGCTTCATTTTCCCTAGCTGTAAAAGCTGATGAAATTAATATCCCCCTCAGAAGGCTAATTTTAGAAGTAAACTATTATTTACTATACACAAACAATGTACCTATAGTATCAGTATGTATTGTGTGTTATTACTTTCTATGTTCTTTACTTATTAAAACATTGATTATAATTTTAGCTATAAAAGAACATATTGATCAACTGAAAGTTCAGCATGGAGCGAAGCCATTAATAATGATGCAGTAATGAGTTTGATGTGCTAATCACGTATTTTTGAATACCAAATAATTACTCAACTATCAAAATAAAGACATGTGTTTCTGCATTAAAAATCATCCAGTAGCAGGGAAGTGTTGAAAAATAGAGCTTCAAATCTCAGCTCTGCCGATGACCAGCTTGTGGTCCTGAGCAAGGGAACATCTCTGGGCCCCAGGTTCTTCATCTGCAAAGTCTGATACTTGGAACGGTTTTGACTGAAGGGCTTAGAACAGTGCCCGGCCCCTTGGGAGTGCTTTCTGAGGTCTGGGTGCAGCACGTAGCAATTACACCTAGACTGCATGTCATCGGTGGAAAACGCACCACTCCTGGGGAAAAGCTGCATTGTATTTGCCTCTCTGCAAGGTGGAAATTCTGTTTAATTCTGGTTTCTTTTTTCTTTATTCATTGCCCAATAAGACTTCTAACATAGCAGGAATCCGTGAGTGACTCTGGGTCAATGACTCCTCATTCCCACCTTGCCTGTTATCTCACATCCCTCTGGCTCCACCTTTACATTGACTGTGAACCTGGCTTACAGGAAACATGATGCTGGCTCACAGGAAGCTGTTGATGTTGGACTCTGTGGGACTCCTTTACAAGGCCCCTCACACGTAGTTCACCCTACCAGAGGCTGCTGCTAACGCAATGGCCAGATCAAATTTCTCCTTGTGTGTGGGGCGGGTCTACCGGTCCCTGTCCATACCTTGCTGTGGACATTTCCCCTCTGCTTCAAAGCCTATGGAAAACACTCAGACACCACACCTTTGTGTTGGGAGCTTAGAATCTCAATCTCTGTCCTTGCTGAAGGTCAGTGGACAGCTGCTGAGGTCTGCAAATGCATCCGGCTTCCATCCTGGGTGGTAAACTACCATCCTCATTCCCACCACATGCACCTTTCCCTGCCAAAAAGTGTGGTGAGTGCCACGTGTGGTGTGCAGGGCCATTTAATCTGCACAGCTGACCCACGGGTTAGGCATCCCTATTGCCATGTTAAAGATGGAGACATTGGGCCCTTGAAGGGGAAGTTTATACGCTGAGCCTTGACAAAGTAAATCGCCCAACTTCCTTCCCTGCTGCAGGACTGTAAGCCTTTCCTGCTCTCTGCTCTTCTACCTACACAAGGAACTGGAGGTCCCTTGATGAGAAGTACTATATAAATTCAAAGCATGATTATTGATTGTACATTCTTGCATTAAACAAACAAAATATATGCTAATGCTAAATTCACTCCAATTTTCCATTTTGTCTTCCTTTGAGAAATAAGCCAATAAACCATTACACACTTAGCTTCCCGGGGAAATGAATTTAAATGTTAATATAAATCCTTTTAGAAAAAAACAAATTTTAACAAAGAAGTATTTGAACAAGGAGGCTACTTAACCACGTTCAGAATGAGACAGTTTCAGTATGAGGCCCTCAGCAGCTGTTGAGATAAGCTCTCTAAATTTAATATTTTATAATAGACTCACACTTCTTTTGTTAGAAATAGAGAAACAGAATCATTTTCTTCCCCCCTTTATTGGAATATATTTAAATCTCTCCAATTTTGTTTTGCTAATAGGCAGGACAAAGTCTGTCTATAAATGTATCCTGGTTTATCACAGGTAATCCCACACTTTAGCATTCATGTGTAGAACTTAACCTCAATTTAAATGTAAATTTTGGGCACCTTGGAGTGCTTTATCTGTCAACTTTGAGGGCTCTCTTCATTAATGAGCCCTGCACTAATTACAAGCAGTTTTTGGAAGGTTTTCTTAAAACAATTGCAGCATGGACCCCAAAATGAACAAATTCTGAAATTATTTGTTTAAAAAAAATACTGGTGCCCTTGTGCAAATTTCTAGCTCAGTACTCTACTCCCGAGGTGTCTACAGGAGAGGAGGTGGGCCAGAGAGAAACACAATGAGAGGGACCAGAGAAAGCCCAGAAAATGCAAGGGCCGGGGGCTTTCCAGGGGGCTCCCTTCTCCCACGTGAAAGAAACCATGCCCTCTTTTTTGGAAAAATATTCCCACTGTGGGACAGCCCAGAGTAGGTCTCTTTCTGATGATCCAAGTTAGGAATGTACAGTGGAGCAGCAACAAAGGGAGACAGCGCCACAAAGTGCGATGAAGGAAGGAAACCCTAAAATCGAACACAGCAGCAGCCCCGTGAACAGCAGTCTGAGATACTCACAGGCACATCCACGTACTTGGAAGCGGCCTTCACCTAAGGAGAAAAGCAGAGGCCGAAGTGAGGTGGGCGTCCATGTCTTACTGTTCACAACCCGACACGGCATTGTGCTCAAACACTATGCTGGCTATGACACTGAACAAACAAAAAGCTACTAAACACAAAATCTGTTTTGCCATTTTTTAAAAGCCATAACCACTGCTTTGGGGAAGAGGGGGAGAGAGAGAGGGGGTGGGACTCAGCGCACAACTTTCCGGATTCTGTCACCAAAGTGGCAGCTTCGCATTTTCCTCCTTTACAAGGAGGGAAAGTGACTCTAATTAAATCCAGCTGATGAGTGAAGGCTTCACGGGTCCAGAAAAGCTGCTAAAGACAGCTGCACGTGATCCTTGGATCTTGTGTAATTATTATTAGGCCCAGGTTGTCCCAATGAGCTTGGCCACTTATTTCAGCTGAACTGGATCCTCCCTAGAAGGCTCTGTGGCGGGATGGCAGCCTCTACCCAGGGGGACCTACTGTCTGAGGTACCAGAGCCCTGCAAAACTCTCCCAAGGCTATAGTCCTGCCTCCTGATTTTAGGTGCCAAAAGCACCCCATGGGGAAGTTCAACAAATGGCTATGAGATTCATTTCCAGTTTGGTGGGGGGGAGAGGTACATTGTGGTGTTTGAAGCTCAGACCTGGGTTGAGTCCAGCTGTACCTCCCACTGTGTAAGCCTGAGCAGGCTACTTTGTCTCTCTGAGCCTCAGTGGCCAGATCTGCAAAATGGAAATATGCACGCTGCCTATTGCTCAGGCTGATATAGGGGCGACAAGTGAGTGAACTAGGCACCCTGGAGTGCAGCCAGCACAGAGCCAACAGAAGCTAAGTATCTGGGTGAGCACTGGGTGCTGCAGGAAGTCAACCAACAGTTGGACTTGAGGAAGAGGGCCGCAGGGCTGACGTTGGATGTCTGTGCATTCTCTGTGGGGCAGGCGCCACACGTTCCTCTGGGCACTAATGAGTCTGCATTTCGGGCCGGGGAGGGCTTCCTGCCACCCGGAGGTCTGTTTACTCTGCAGGTGCCTTCCTCTGGCTATCTTATCTGGTGGACAGCGATGTTACTCATCACGGTCTCCGCCAAGGGGCTCCAGGGGAAGCGCTCAGTGGAATCGTTTCCCCTGCGTCTCTTCTTGGCAGTGCTTTTCCAAATCCCACTCACGGCAGCCCGTGAGCTAAGAGAGTAGGGTAGAAGAAGCGCCGCATTTAATGAAAGCTTCTGTAGGTGCCTAAACTATTTGACCCTGGGGAGCCCATGTCCATGCCTTTAGCCTGGTTCTTAGATTTAGAGGAGGGAGGCACGGCTGTGTGTTCTGTACAGCTGGAGGAGCAGCGGGCGAGGGCGGGTCCGCACAAGCGGCACCGCGCAGCTAAGGGAGGAGAGAGGCGGGCTCTCCGCTCCTGTGCTTTGGCCGCCTTTGCTGACTTCTGCCGCCTTGAAGTGCGAGCTAAATAAACCTTTCTTATTTTAGTGTTGGGTGTTTGATATTTTGTCTCAGAAACAAGAGAAAGGTAACCAAGACGGGCGACGCGCGATTAGATATCGGGAGGGCAAAGCTTGCTTTCTTCGCGGATCGTTGGCATCGCGGATCGCAGGGGCGCTCTTCTGCCCATTTAGGCCAGGTCTGCCGCCTGGGAAAGGCCACAAGCGCCGAGGACACGCCCTTCCCCTGGCTTTCTCCCACGGGCTGCTTTGGTATCGGGCTTAGAAGGGCTCTCAGGGTCGGCCAGTGCAATAAGGAGAGAGGGCTGGTGGCCAGCTCGGGCGAGGGAAGGCCGGACCGAGAAGCCCCTGCCGGGTCCGCCCAGAGCCGCTGCCTTCACATAAGAGCTGACAGCCTGTAAAGTCCCCCGGGGAGAAGGAAACCATTTGGGGTCCTTAAAGGGATCTGAGACGGGTTTTCTGTCTTGCACAATAATTCCTAAGCTCCAAATCTTTCCTCAATATTCCTGCTCCAAACTTTAGAGCAAGCTAAAAGATAGCTTATCTATTTTTTTCCTCCCCCAAGTCTCTCCAAATTGGTACAAAATCTGTCAATTTGATGATACTTTCACCTCACCAAACATTTTGGTGAACTCTCCTGCTTCAAGCCGACCTGTGGCACGTGGGGGGGGGGGGCTACTAACCACGCCCATTCAGCGGAGAAAATGCAAATCCATCCCAGCTAAGGAGTTTGTGTGCTGAGGCTCCCAGCCAGCAGGCAGCGAGGCCAGGACCTCCACGTGGTCTTCTGGGCCCAAGCTCCTCTGAACCTTACAACTCCCAACGTTCAGCTCCTTACGACTAGACTCCCAGCTCCCAAGCACCCGTGGCCAGAGCAGGTGCCGAAAGCTACTGTCCTCAGCTCGGTGTCTCCTCCTCAGCTCTGCGCGCTTGATGGCAGCTGGTGTGCGTTTTGCTACAGCTGAAATGATCAACCTTTAAACACGCCCACTCTCCATTTATCACCAACATGCAGTTCCAACGCAGAGAATGACACCAGTCAAATTCTGCTTCTTTCCAGACAGGTTGGGGGAGCTGAAGCCCTCCCGTGTCATGAATGAAAACCGTGTTCCCTCCTGCCTGCGTAGCCCCCGGCTTCGCAGACTCGTTCCTTCAGCTTGTAACTTGTGGCTTGCGCTTAGCTTTGTTGAGCGTCCTCCTCTCACTCGCGGAGGAAGGGTGTAAGGCAGCTCTGGGCAAATGGCGGTCCTGTCATTATTTAGAACAAGGTACAATACTAGTTGTTATCCAGCTTTAGGATGGTACTGATGAGGAGTCCAGAAATACACTTCACAAAGACGGAAGGGTGTCTTGCCTCGGAAAAGGCAGAACTAACGGCAGGGAAACCACAGTCTTCATGGAGTTCGCTGAAGAGCCTCAGTGCAGGACTGAACTTGGCCGCGGTTGCTCCAGAGCACAGAATCAGGAGGAAAGAGAAAAGTGACAGGACTTCGAATGGGACGCAAAAGCCAGCTGAGTCTGGCATGCAGGGCCACATCTGGTTCAGATGCCCTTGTGTGCTGGAGAAGCCCAGCTCCTGTGGGAAGATGCTCTCGGCTTGTTGCTTCGTCCAGGGGAGAGGCCACCTCTCCGGGCTGCCTGCTGTTCTCTGAGGCTGGCCTTCTTCTGGGAGAGCGACTAGCGGTGTGGTGTTCTCTAAGGGAGGCAGGCTGAGATGCCACAGAGCGAGAGCCAGCGGGAACCGGGCGCCAAGCTGCGATCTCGGAGGCCCTTTTCTGCACGGCGGTGGCCCCACTATCTCTGAGCATCATTTATTTTAAATATGTGTAGGAGTATGTCTTCTTGCTAGCTGCAGTTTAAGAACAGATCCTCCAAACCCACCTGGGCTTTGGAATTGTCACCAGAAAATAAGCACACAGGCTCATCAATTCGACGATAGCCTTCCTGACCTCTACAAGACTACTGTCCATGACATGTAGACATGCTTTGGATGAATAAAACACAGATTTCTTTTTAACAGTACTCTTTTCCAGTATTTTTTGGTCTCTGTATATTTTTTATGAATGGTTGTCAAAGTATGTGTGTGTGTGTATGTATATGTATGTAATTTTCTTTTTCGTTATAACTTAAAAAGAAACCTATTAGTGAAGTGGCTAAGAGGACGGGGCCAGGACTGGCTTAGTCTGCAGTCTGGCTTTGCCATGTTCTAGCTGGGTGCCTTTCTGAGCAAGTGCTCTAACTTCTGTAAATGAGGTGACACATAATAACGTTCCTCCAAGGGATACTGGGCGAAGTGAATGCGGTAATCCAGCTCAGGGTGTGCAGCAGTGCCAAGCAGCACTGAATGGAGCTATTCTTATCCCAACTGCGGGGAATACTGGCTCCCAGGTGCAGAGGCATAGTTCCCCCACCCTAAGGCAGCAGTCAGGTTCTCACCCACCTCTAGCCCCAGGCTAGAAGAAGGATGCTGGGGTCTCCCCAGGCTCCTAGCAGGTGTCTGAGTTGATTCTCAGATTGGGAGGCTCTCCACCTGTCCTGTGACACCCCACACTCCAGAGAGCAAGCCCTCAATGCTGGCAGGCTGCAGGCAGAGACTTGCTCTCCCCCTGCAGCACGGCTGCGTGCGGGCACCTGGGGCCACGGCCTCCAGCCGGTCCCAGCAGTCATGGCCAGGAGCACGAGCCGCGCGTGCCAAGACCACAACACACACCAGGGCACAGAACACAGGGTGAGGCCTTCCCCCACAATGCTGGCCAGCGGCCTTCCTAGGCAGGGACTCAGCTGCCCTCAGAGAGACAGAACTGTGGCTTTAGTTGTACTGTTTCTTGGAACTCGCTGCTTTCCAACCTCCCCCTTTGGTGAAACAAAGAACAGCCCTTCTCTAGCAGCACCGCTTGTGCCCCAGCCTCCCGGCCAGAGCCAGCTCTGGGACAGGATAGCAGTGGAGAGGCTGACGTGGCTGGGATGAAGTCAGGGAGAGAAGCCATTGGTGAGCACCTTGCTCAGCTCCCACTCCACCCCCAGCACCATGCTTGGGACGAGGGACATTTCCAATTCACAGCACCACCCTGGGGCTGGAGGATGCTGGTGTGGGCTCTGACTCCTGGTCCCCTTCTCTGATGATATCCGGATACGAGTCCTCAGCCAACGCATCAGGTGCAGCCAGTGACTAATCAGAAGCCTTCCTGAGTGTGTGCTACTCATCAGGCACAGAGTTGTGGGCACTGCCTGTTCTATGGAAGGCTCACAGTGGCCTTCTGCAGGAGGGCCTAGTAATGCTCCCAGTCACAGCAGAAGAGACCCAGGCTCTGAGAGGCAAAGCAATGCGGCTTGAAACCACAGAAGAGATAGGTAACGACACTGGGCCTCCTGCACCCTAGACTGCCCCTTATTTAGTTTGAAAAATCTCTCTCCAACTACTTTTATTGCTTAGTCATAGTGAGAGATAGAGAGAGAGCACCCTAAAATGGCTTCCCTAGGAAAAATGCTTGAGAGATTTGAATAAGCCTCTGCACTGCATCAGGGCAGAAGGTCCAAAATGGCTTCTGTGGTCTGAATGTCGCAGCTAATTACCCCACCCCGCCACCTGACTTCGCGCGTGTAGACAGGCTTAATGGTTTCTCTATTGAGCTCTTCCATTACTTTTCAGGTGCCCAAGGTAATCTTTTCATTGAACACTCGCCATTCCGGGATTTTCACAATGCTGATGACTAAGGGATTTTCTTCTGCCTGGTCCTAATAAGGGGACCTGAGTTAATCATTGTGCGGCTTTGATAGGGAACGCGGCAGGGGCTTAAACCACTTCTCCTGCTTCATTAGGGGAAAAAGCAACCCAGGTGCAGACCACGAGGACCTCAGGGTTTGATACTATTAAATCAATGCACAGACAAAAAAAAAGTGGATTAGCTTCCTTTTGCAAACAGAAGTCTGGTGGGTACGACTCAGACAGAAGAGAAGAGAAGTCTGAACAGATACCGCTGCATTAGCTCCTGCCGGAGCTTTCCTTTCGCCCCATGGTCTCTTAAAAAATATCAAGGAAATGATTTACTCTCTGCACGAGCTGACTCCACCCATGCCTGCTTGACTTCATGAGAGCTTGAGTTGGTTTCTCTGCCTTTGCCTGCAAACTGCAGACCACACCACCAGTTTAAAGGGCTAACAACATTCGCTTCAGCCATTGGCCTTTGAAGTATCTGCCACAGGGTTAATGAAGCTAGTTTTCACTAAGTCAAGCCATCTTAGAGATGTGAATTTTATTTTAAGAGTCAAAGCATTTCATTATGTAAAATTGTTACTCAGTGCCACAATCATCCCTAAAATAATTTTATCTCTTGTTTGTTCAAAGTTTTTATCTGTCACTGTCCTTGTATCTGAAATACAGGTTCTATGTGGAATAAGCCCCTTTGCCATCAGTGTCTACAGCACCAGGCATACAGTAGTAGCCAAACAAAAACTGTGTTGGCTGGATAGACTCTTTCCTCAGTATGCAGAGAACAGGCTTCCGGAGCTGATGTTCTGACTAGCACTCTGAAAGGGCAGTAGAGAAAAGCGCAACCAGGCGACGTGGACTCAAAAGAAATTGGCATCTCTTGACTCTACGAGGAGAGTGTAAAGGTGTCTTGCTCATATACTCTGAATAGTGCCAGGGAGCAGGAAAGAGCCTGAGGTCTGGAGGCAGATACCCAGGCCTTCTTTACCAGTTAGGTTTCAGGGCATGAGCGGGGCTCTTTGTCAGCGGGTGGGTAGGGTGTCTTGTTCAGGTAATGCCGTGCACTCAGCCTGTCACAGTGGGAAGCCTGGCCGTCTTTTTTTGCTGGTGTACTCCGAGCTGTGGTCTCGACCACTCTCACTCCACTCTCTAGCTCCTCACACATCACCTCTTAGGAGGAGATGCTGGACTGCTGTGACTCCAGAGACATTCCCACGTTTAATGGAGACTGATTCCCAGTTCTCATGGTGGGACAGCTTGCTTCGGCAATGGCTGCTACCAATTCTTTGTCTCCTGGCATGTGCATACTACTGCCCCAAGTCTGGACTGGCCTGCAAGTGCTCTGACCAGTTGAGTATGAGGGAGGAGATATCAATGTCAATCTCATCTCAAATAGGAAGTTTCTGCTCTCTCTCTCTTGAAAGCTGGCTGCCACCTGTGTGACTAATCCAAGACCGCCATGCTCTAAAAAGGCCAGGCCTTACGAAGAAGCCCCCTAAGATGAGACCCCCAAGGAGAGACTAAAGACCCTGGAGAAACACCATGTTAGCAGCTATCCACCTACAAAAAGACAGCCAGCAAGTGACCCCAGTGAATGCAGCACAGGCCCCAAGAACCTCCTGGCCTCGTTGTTCCCCAGTTGCTGACCCACAATGTTGTGAGCACATTTCAATGACTGAGCACCACTTGGCATAGTTGGTTATGCTGCAATCAATAACTGAGACATTGAATAAACTATCACCGCGTCTCACATTTACCCAGCTTTACCCATTGCATCCATTGCCCTGAAGGTCTATGGGAGGCTGAGAATGGCCTAGGACAGGGTTTGGGCGTTCCCGTGTCTCCTGGCTCTGTTTACCTTTGACAGTCATTTTAAATTCAGGGAAGAGCCAGAAGTTGCCCAGTGCTAGAGCTGGTGAGTGAGTGTTTTGGTCCATGTTGCACTCACTGGGGTCACTAGCTGGCTGTCTTTGTAGGTGGATGGCTGCTAGAGCACGGTGTGGTGTTTCGCGAGCCTGGCTCTCCACTGGAGGGCACCTGGCAGCAGCACTCACCTTATTTTTAATCATACCTCTTCAGACATCCGCAAAAGTCTTCCAGAACTGCTTCAGAAAGTGGCGAGAGTGAGAACCTCTGGGATCCGAGTGGGAGGGGAGAGAACTTGCCCTCCCTCTCCCACTGAGGGGGCCTCCCTCCACCCAGAGGATCCCAGGTGCCGGGCCCATCCCCCGCACTGTGGGATGGACAGCCGGCATAGGAAGTGCCAGGGAAAGGGCAGCTGGCTCTTCTGGAGCAGCTCAGCTCAGGGTACATGCACTCTAACAAGGGGAAACACTTTGCATTAAAAACTTCTACTCCCTGGCCTGCTCTGTTATTTCACTACAGACTTTGCTCCTATGGTCTAAAGTACAAAATCAATCGTTACCACAGTCTGTCAGCTTTTAAATTGTGCTTAGTACTAATTGTCCTATGGTAACTAGGGTGTCATACCTGTTGCTATCTCTCTTGTGCAACAATATTGGGACGCTGTGGGGTAATAACCTCACCAGACCCTACACTGAAAGCTGGGGACAGAGCCAAACAGGAGCCAAACAGAAGCCAACATTCCATCTCAATTAATTGGGAGGGTAAGATTTTGAAACAGAGACAAACCAAGAATCTTTTCCTCATAGAAGAAACCCCTACAGAACAGGCTTTTCCTAGAGAGGCCTTGATGCTAGGGATACAGCTGCCTATTACCAAAAGTCACACGGATCACCACAGAAAACAAAATTATTTTTTAAAAATAGAAAATGTCAAGACAAAGGAAGAAAATCCAACCTCAGACCTCCAGTCCACCCAGAACAAATCCAGGAGACATCCACATGGAAGAAAGTTAAAGTCACACACCTGGAACTTCTGAAATGGTAGTAACTGAGGTTAAGAAATAGCTCCAGGAGGCTATGGAGGTAATCAGATCAGAAATAATCTCTCAAGGGCCGGCCAAATAGCTCATCAGATTAAAGTGCCTACTTAGGCAGAGCACAGTGGCCAGGGTTTGATTCTGGGCATGCCATGCCAGCCCCATTGCTGGGGCATACTGAGATGTCGATTGAGACTGGGCGTGGTGCTGCACACCTGGAATCCCAGTTCTTGGGACGCTGAAAACAGGAGAATCACTACAAGTCTGGTCTACATAGTGAGACCCTGTAAACCCTGTAGACCCTGTAACAAATACATTAAAAAAAAAAAAGAAAAAAAAAATCTCTCAGGGGCTGGGGAGAGAGCTTAGGAGCATTAAGTGCCTGCCTGGAAAGCACAAGGTCCTGAGTTTGATCACTGGTACAAAAAACAAAACAATACAAACAAACAAACAAACAAAAAAACAAAACCAACCAACCAACTAAACCAAACCAACCAACCAAACAAAAAAGCTCTCAGATAAAGAAAGAAATGACAACCATAATGAAAGAATTTGTTACCATATCTATAGGAGACATAGGTAAAGAAAATAGAGGAACATAGGAAAATGAAGGAAACTTTGAATGAACAATAGAGGAAAAAGAATAGAATGCATGAAATGTTCAAAGAGATATAAAAGAAATTAAAAATTTCATTGCAAGCTGGCAAAACTGCTTGGACAAAGTGAAGATAGACTTTCAGACATCGAAAACAGCACTAAAGTTAGCTATTATAAAAGGAAAGAGCTCTTAAAAATAACAAGGCCAGGGGCCGGGGAGATGGCTCAGTAGAATAAGTGCTTCCCTGGCAAGTGCAAGGGCCTG